>VYZV01009699.1:88879-125615 GCA_013401275.1 Pandion haliaetus | reverse complement strand
AAGAACTCCTACTGACACAGCTACTGTAGGAAAAAAGCTGGTATTATTCATCTCTTGCCCAGAGTTGTCTTTCTGTAGGTATTTAATTGTTCTGGCCTCATACATGTGAGCATAGTGTTCCATCTTTTTTTTCCCCCTGCAACTGTCCATCAGCCTGCTCATTCTCTTGGTTCAGCTGTTCGCTCTCTGGTTCAGAGCCAGTTTGAAAATTACGGGTAATCAGGAGATGATTTGCAAATGGCATGGATATCCCAACCCTCGAGGCAGGAAGGTATATTAGAGAAGGTAAGTATAGTGCAAGAGGTGATAACAAATTCAATTGCCCCATTTGAGTCCACTTCCGTAGGAGCTGTTGATCAGAAGGCTCAGTTAGCTCCAGAAAAAGTATGAAACTGAATTTTCAGCTTTAAATCACACACTGTTTTTTGGATAGCTTCACTTTCTCTTTGCTTAAAAAAGTCTCCTAAAATTTATTTTTACCCTTAAGATCAGCACTAATCTATTTCTTGCAATACCTGTCTGCAGTTAATCTCCTCTTCTAAATCGACTGAAACCTCCTAATGTGTTAAGTGCATGAAACATCTCTTTCTTTCTCTGAATGGGCTATAGCCATATACAGACAAAGGAACACAGCACTATCAAGATCACTTGCAGATGGTTTTGATTTTCCAAAGCATTTGAGCTCTGGGATAACTTAGTTGCATAGGTTTCTGTTAATTTTCTTTTCCCTTTTTAATTTTTGCTTACTTCTGATACCAGGAGTCACTCTGAATTTGAAAAAAATCTTCACTGCTTACTCATGTATTGCACCTGCCTTTGCACTTTGAGCCCAGGCTGGTGCAAGTCCGTTCTCCAGGCTTCCTCTCTTTCAAGGTCAGCTATTTAGGGATACAGTTTCAGACAAGAGAAGCCTCCTCCGTGACATTCAGGTTTGGTTTTCTCACTTGTACGCTTCCAGATTTCAGGAGTAGCAATGTCTATCGTTACTGGTTATGAATAAGCAGAACTAGTCTGGAACTGGAAAGCAATGTAGGGTATTCAAACAGCCTGCCATCCTGTCTTACCGTGGTCCTTGTCCACATCTGTGCAGCTCTGCCGAGTGATGTCTGCGTGAGCAGTTAGCCACGGTCAGAGGGGACGTGCCCATGCCGATGGCCTCCGGGAGCTCATCGCTCCTGCTGCCGGGACGGTGTTTTGCGTGGTGTGGCCAGTCCCAACCCCTATCCCACTGCTGGGATTGCAGCAGAGGGGTTGGGTGTCCCATTTGTACCACCGAGACTTTGAGGAGTGGCTGTGCTGGGGAACAGCAGGCAGGTGCGGCGGGACGGGCTGCACCAGGCACCTTTGCAAGAAGTGCAACGGGGAACAGAGATTGCTTTCATCTGCGGCAATCCTGGGGGTCGTCCTGCCTTCAGAGAGAGCAGGGAGGAATGGCGGCTTGGAGGTTTTCCTTCCAACACGCCCTGAGAGTGCTGGGAGGGGTGAGGCTGCACAGATAGCCAGGTTTGGTCTTGAGGGTGCTGCAGAATAAATCACCGCTGGAAGTCCCATGGCAGCTTTTTGCTGCCCTGCAATCTGGGGTGGAGGGGACTCACCCCAGAGGAGAAGCCGTCAACCGCTGCCCACACCATAAATCACAATTATGTGTGCACTCATGACGGTTGTTACAGGACAAAGGTTTAGATTTAACGACAGCAAAGGGAAGCAAACAAGCAGAGTATGAACTGATGAATGCTGTGTGTGCTGGCGAGCTGACACCACCAGACTTACTGTGAGAATACTTGTAATACAGCAAAGTTGTGGTTTTCAAGGCCGTTCTCAAGGAGTGCTTCAGCGTTGTTTTCATGTGTCTAAAAAGAACATGCTTGGCTGTTAACAGCTTAGTGGAAGAGAAGTATTCCTTATTCTCAACAAGGTTATTTCTTTAGGAATTTTAAGGGTGTGTTAGGAATAAATAATTTTCCTGTGTAATAATTAACTTCTGGTGTGTAAGGTCTCATTCTGAATTAGTTTTAGCCCAACTTCATTTTGTGTTACAGAAAACACACAAAGTACTTGTAATTTTTTTGCATTTTCCCAGCACTTGAAATCTGAGTTTATTATATAGTTTACAAATGTTATAATATATTCATCACCTCTCTCTCTGTAAGTTAGGTAAGTGTACCGTGGTATTTATTTTAATCAAATGGAGGCATTTGGGCTGAAATTTCCAAAAGCACCTATTGAATTTGTGAGAATGTGACACCTAGGGTGCCAGCCACTGCAGTATTAGCAGAAGTCAGTAAACGCTGATGGAATTTAGCATCTTTATGTATTTGAGCTACTCAGAATGAGTGGACATTTTTAAAAACATTGATTTTCTCTTCCTGGAGGTGTGAGGTCATAAGATATCAGCACTAAAGCAGAAAAAAGAAGTACAAAATTTCAGAAATATTGGAAGAACACCTCAATCAATGAAAACAATCACAAAACCCATATAATTTGACCAACTTAAAATGCAATTAAGTAAATACAAACTCCTCTTTTGTGTTTGTAACCCATCTGGGATGACTGAAGATGAGCAAACTGGGAGAACAGATTATATTAGATTCATTAGAAGGGAGATATCACCCTAAGATTAATCGGATACTCACTTTATTGAAATGGAAAAGGGAAGGAAAAGTATCTATAACTGTAATTTTGTTTTATGTGTGTGTATTCCTTTTGTTTGTTTGTTTTTAACTAGAAATACTTATTTTTATTATGAACTGAGCACATATATATGAGGACCAATGGAGAATTTCACGGACAAAAATAAAAAATTAGTATACGTGTTTCAGGTGGAAGTTACGGCTCTGTCAGACATTTTGCACTGAAATAAAAATCAGACATGAAAGAAAAAAAAAAAGAAAAGCAAGAGAGATCAGAAAATGTGGGGTTTGTCAGCCAGATATAAAATGGCTCTAATGGCTGTTTCTATGGCAACTAAAAATGAATGGCTCTGAAGATAAACTCGGTATTTTTTTTCAGCAGGGACATTAATACTGCTGTCTACTGGCACACAATCCAAATGATATTCTGCCCCGCAAACTTGAGCATGTAAAGATTCAGTATCACCATCATATAATTTCGCAGAGATGACCTGCAACAACCTTTAAGGACAGGGACTGGTCCCTGGTAGAGTCTCAGCTGCTCTGCCCTGAGCAGTAAACCAGAGCCCTCATCCATTTCTCTTCTGAACTAAAGCCCGCTGGTGCTCACCCATCTTTTATGTATGCCAAAGCCAACTCAGCAGTTTTTAACTCCTTGGAATTACATTCCCTTTCATTAAAATCAGTTTATCACACATCATTGCTATGAGAGTCACGATGTCCTTCCAAGACCAGCTGAAATCCTCCAGGCACTTGAAGTGGACATTGCCACCAGGGGAAGGAGAGCTGCCCTTCTGCAACCCCTCCTTCTCCTGCCTGGACCTCCCCTGTGTGCCTGGGCAGGTTCACGCTACAGTTCACTCCAGGAACCCCCTGACTGGGCAGGATGGATAAAACTTTGCTAATTCTGGGGTCCCCTGTCCTACACTCCCCCCCAGATTTACTCCCTGCTCATCAACCCCCTCCCTGCTCACGTTATCACTGAGTGTGCAACACATACCCACTGCTTCATGCAATAAAAAACTTCTCCTGGTAAGCTGCAACACGGCTATCTCATTCTTTCAGACTCCTTGAACTGAAAAAACCCACATAAAAGAGTAATTATGTCTTGGGGCCACAACGGCACTACGTGAGATCTGCAGAAGATCGAGGACCAGGTGTTTTGTGGGGAGGAAGAAGCCATTCTCCAGAGGTGACCAGCCGTAAAGAGAGTAGCTGCAAGTCCCTCTGCACCGCTTGGCACTCTCTTAATTAGCAATAAAGTCATAACCCGTGTAGACCATGGCGAACTGGGTCAGAGCAGTGGTCTGGCTTGAAATTACGATGGTAAAAAGCATAAGGCGGTGGGAGTGGCGGGGGCCATGCACACAAGGGTCAGGGAAGGGCAGGGTGACCTCTTTTAGTGGCAATTCTGGTTTATGCCAGTTCCAAACAACTGTGAAACTCTGGCCTTGCTTAGCACCTTAGCCTGCTAACTTTTAGTTCATTAAAGGTTGTTTTTTTCCAGAAGTTCTGGTGCCGTACCCAATGAAAAATAGCCATTTTTTTAGCTATGGGTGCTATAAATGTGTTGAACAAAGCACCTTCAAAGAAGAGTGCCTTCAAGCAATAAAGTGTTTTCACACAGGCTTACTAAAATACCCAGTGTCAAACTCAACCTGCCAATACGGAATTAAATCCTTAGGAAGCCCCATCTGGGACGCAACCGATTTGCAGCAGTCTTTACATGAGATGACCTCTCAGTGAGCTACACTATCATGTGTTTCTTTAAGGCTTGTTTTCCAGTGCTCGCTAAAAATTCCAACAGGGGAATCATTCACAATACAAGCAAAAAGGAGAAGGGCATACAATGCAGTTCACTGGAAAGGGAGAATTAACCAGCTGTAAATCTCTGCTGTCTTTGCAGTGCAGCCGTCAGCTGCAAAACAGTCTGAGGAATCAGCAGAAAGGGCAGGCTGGTTTCAAGAAGTAGGTAGCAAAAAGAACAGAGCCCTGTTAGTCTAAGACATAAAGCAGTGTAGTCTTGCATTGAATTTGAGGTTCAGTGATGCAACCAGGTGCATTTTAGATGCCAATCCTCTTGACTTGGAAGCTGATGCAAAGGTTTTGAGGAAGTTAAGAAATGTTACTTGTCTACAGGTTCAGTAAATTAGCGGATGTTGTCTGGAGTATGAACAGAAATCATAGACAACAAATGCTCACTCACTCTTCAGAGTGAAGTCTGATACAGGAGTAGTGCTAGCACCTTTTTCTTCATTTGCATTGATGTAGAGGGTCTCTGGAACATAATTACTTCTGGTCTAACGAGCATGTAGAAAAATGAGATGATTGTATGTCATTCACTGCTCTGCAGGGCTGTCCAGACTACAGCTGCACGACAAACACATGGGCTGCAAAGCTGTGAGCTGTGTATTGACTGTCCCTGTCCTAAGAGACGGTTATATCCCAGTTGTGATACCAATGTGCCAGAAGGCTCTCTGGAGGCTACTCTATATCGTCTCCACATGGTTTGAATCAGGGGAACCATCTCTAACTAGTGTCTGTCCCTGCAGCGTGTTGTAGTTGTCTACAAAAAGGCAAAGGTTGGAGCCCCAGTTCTGTCTTTGAGATCTCAGTGTCAATGTCCTGTGATCATTGCTCATCACACCGCAGCATCAGGGGAGGATATGCATGGAAATGAACAACTTTGCATCCCTGCTGTAGCAGATGGGCACAAAATTCAACTGCATGGCATCTGTTGGGGGAGGAGATTAAGGTTAGCAGAGAGTGCATTTAATAGAGCTGAGTAGAGAAAAAAATGCCTCTTGCAGCAGAATGGTTCATCTCCTGGGGTATCCTCTTCAGCATCTGCACTCTCGCAAGCTTCAAAAGAAGCTTTGAAAACTCCAGTCCTGGCAGGTATAGGAAAACCCAACAGCAGAAGAATTTCCTTCTAATTTTAGTATTTAAAGACTGGCTTTTTTTGGCCATCCTGAACTCAAAACCAAGTTATACACCCTCAAAAAGTCTTCATTGTAGTTTCTAGGTCTGTCTGGTTTCCTAATAGCGCGTTCTATGTTGTTGTAACTCTGGATGTCCCTTCTATTTATATTCATATCTGATACTATTTTGAGTGCTTCTAAATTCATAGCTTGATTTGATTACAGCTACAGTGGAAAATAATTGAAAAATAAGCTCAGGACAGGGAAATTTTATAATATATCTGGACTATCTAGTACAGTAGGTGGCACTATAACTTAAGTGAGCAAGTCAGCTGAACTGGGATCTTGGAAACCTCTAAATAATGGGATTCTTTGTGCAATTTTAAAGAACATTCCAACAAAGTAAGGATCAGGCCTTTGGCATGCATCTGTGTTGTGGCCAAATTCCAGTTTTAGATTTTTCAGGTCAAATTATTTCCTTAGGAAAACTATGAATCATGCATTTGCGGAATAGTTTTTCCATCTGCTTGCATTTCTCCACTCAGAGACTTATTTTTGTTCCTTTTACTATTTCACCTGAAAACACATACATCTTGTTTTCTTTATTAAATTCTGTGAAAATCTTTGGATTGCTATCAGCAGCATACAACATAATGATCTAAACTTGCTATCTTGTTATTGCTAACTGAAACAATCCTGTCTGGCTATGAATTGGGAAGGTCACATCCTGGAATGATACTGCACATACTCGGTATTTGCACATTAATTTGATCTATCTGAGCTAGAATGTATATCTGACCCTATACCCATAATATTGGGGCACCCCAAAATAATTTACTGCTTGTGCTCTCATAATATCCCAGGAGGTAGGATAGCACTGTTACTCATATTTCCAGATAGAAAATCAAAGAACAGATAGACCAAATAGCTTCACCTCATGCACATAGGGACTGTCTTAGAACGGAGACTTGCATTACGTATGGAATATATCTATATCTCAGATATACATAGAGCACGTTTTTGTTCTGTGTATCCCATTTGAAGAAAATAGTTCACATTCCTCTACACTGGTGTTTAGGTCGTTCTGGTATTTTGGAGAATGAAGGCTTGGTCTGAAGCAAGTCTTGCTGTTAACCCCTATATACTTTGGAAAAAGCCCTAAACACTGGATATCTGAAATAAAGATGGTTGCTTTAGACCAACCTAAGGCATTTGTAGCTGTTGTTAGTAAACTTCTTTTCAGGGCATTGAAAAAATCAGAACTGTAGATAAATTAATTCTCTGTCTTGATAATGTATTGAAAAGACATATTGCATCTCTCCAAGAAGCAGAGAAAGAAGTAATTCCACAAGAAAGCATAAGAGATGTAAAGCTTCCCGTGATGTGTCGTTTTATTGTCCAATGTATATTGAAATACAGCTGTGGCAGCTACTGCATTCCATCAGGGTCATTGCTTTCTTCAAGATAATTTTGGATATGTATGGACCTTTGTTTCTTCAGTTATACACAGACAAAATAAAACCCGATCTTGAGGTGTAAGGTTTTTTGTTTGTGTTCAAGAAGAAGTGCAGAAAGGACTTTGGTATTTTTTATTATATTTCACTGGCCTCTATATGACTGTGTTCATCAGACCAATTATGCTGCTGGTAGTACTTCCTACAAAGCAATGTTTTTCTAGTATAAAAAAAAGAATTTAAAGACAACGAGAGCTGAATCTGAAAGCCAGGGAGAATAAGATATTGCTGCCTTAGGAATATTATTTGTTTGGTAAAGAGCTCACAAAGGCTTTCCAAAAGCTAAATCTTCTGCGATTCAAGTTTGCACTAGGGTACACTAGATTGCCGGAATAAAAGCAGAGACACACTTTTATGCAAACAAGGAAAATCCTCAGAACTGTTACTCATAATGTACATTTTTTGTAAGACTGATTTTTTTTCTTACCTTGACACATAAACAATCATGTAGGAAACCTCAGATGAGCAACTATTAAAGACATATTTTGAAACTGTAAACAACTGGGTCTGGGTAAGACAAATAATTGAAACAGTAAAGGAGTGAATCTAAATAAATAAGTGCAAACTACAGGCACGTTTTTTATTCCAAAAAGACCAGTTACCAAGGACTACTTTAAAAAACTTTTTAAGGAAATTATATCCACCGTGAAATACAGTAGAGAGAACTCATCTTTAGTTTCACAGGTGTCTTCTTTCTATGGAACCTGTCTTAAAAATGAACCTAATGATGGTTTTCGTATACTTCATATTTAAGGTCTTTGTATGATTATTGGAAATAAGCTTCTAAGCAAGATTCCCTGAGCTAACCTGCAGAGGAGCCTCACTCACTCCATTAACATGGGGGTCCTGAACTAGATACCTTAATTCAAACAGTGTGAGTGTCCATCTCAGGCTGCTATAATTTTACAATATATTTCACTGAAACATTACATACTATTCTAATAACTTGGTTTTTGGATGTTACAATTGCATCATTAAGCTACAAATATGAAATAAAAGGGTCAGAATCCTTAGATCCGGGGTACTGCTTTAAGGAATGTGGCTCTGAAAAGTTTATGGTTTAATATAAGCCATTTATATATATAAGTGAAAGAATAATCTTGAAAATATGTTCTTATAATAGCAGTTATATTAATTTTATAGGCAGAATGATTCTTTTCATCTGCCCGTAACAGAGTTACAAATTAAAACAAGCTTACCATGGATGTACTCAACCTACTGTTTGATTCTGTTTTGCCAGAATTACCTCAAGTCCCTTTTTTCTCCCGCAGGTACTGTGAGGTTATGAAAACACTTGAAAAAAATTATTCACTACCAACTCCATATCAGTAGGCAGTGTAACTGCCCTGCTTTTGACCCCCTGAAAAATCTGGGATGACTCAGATTCACAACTTTACTTTTGGGAAGGTTCATTTTGGAATGCTTGTATCATTTCTTTAAACGTATTATTCACACGTATCTTTTCTAATCCCTCAAAACTTGCATTGCAGTTTGTTTCCTAAAAAAGACTCGTGTAGACAGTGCCTGTCCCTGATCTTAACTTGCTTCTTTTCCAGTTCTTCAGCTTTCTCATCATCTGGGGCTGGAAAATTTTGTCCTTTATACTTCTCTTGCAGGAATGTAACACCTACACAGAACTGGTATTAAATTGAGGCCTTATGATTTAAAGTATTGGCTAAAAAGCTGAATTTGTGTACTGAGCTGCTATACGCTCACTTTTAATCTGACAATAGGTGAAATTTTCTACCTACATGATCAGGGAAACAGCGCACAGATCAAAATGAAAATGGTTGTACTTACAGAAAGCAAACACATTTTCTCATAGTCAAAGGTGTTTCTTTATCTAGAATTACTTTTTTTTTTTAAGTAAAAGTAATTACAAATGTTTTACATTGCATTTAGCACATTTATCAGAAACAGTAAGTTTATAATAATTCTTTGATTTCACATACTACCTGATACATGACGATATTGACCATGACTGACATGGGACTTACTGACATTTGTTGTTTTTCTTTAATTTTTAAGGGAAATTCAACATTTGAGTCCTCAGTAGATGAATGCTTTCTTGTAGACATGTTGATATCGCACCTGTTATGGTGAATTTAACAACCATAAGCCAAATGTAGCACACTGACATAACAGAAAAGCTTAAGAACTGTACAGGAACAGAGGGAAGACTTCAGTGTGACACCTGCATTTGGAAACAGCGGTAACAGGCAATCTCATGGTTTCTTGCATTTGTAATTCTTGGTGCCATGCCAAAGTGATCAGAGTTGTCAGCTGATTTTTTTCCCAACTTCAAATGCACCTCCCAAATCCTCAGCAAACTCTTTAGCCTTAATTAAAAACACCTCATTGCCTGCATTTTCTGAAAGGAGGAAAAATGTCAAAATATTTATCTTAGAGACAAATTGTTGGACAAATGGTGCCCTGTAGGTAATTTGTTGGGACAACAGGATACTTGGTTGGGAAAAGGGAGTGATTATCTAAAAAAGATTTATGACGTACATGGTCCTCTGCACTGGAGCCAAATCTCCTAGTAAAAGAACTTTTCTTCTGGTTCTGCCTCATGCCATGTCATTTTAATGCCGACGGTGATAGAGATGGGGAGGATGTCAGGGAGAAATATTCTGAAGAAACAGCAGACATTTCTGTTTGCTTTCAGGCATTCTAGTTAATGTTTTCTACCTTGTAAGACTAGGTGTGAGCTTTTAGTTATTAGTAGGATCTCAAAGGAGGCTAAGCACGGGGTAAGCAGATAGGGAATGGGAAGAAAAGCTAGAAACTAATACAATTGTTCTGGTGATTTAGCAGCAACATTTCTAACTCATACAAACCTTAGGAAGCAAAAGGGCTTCTTGTGGAGATGACAGACACAGGTGGTTGATTAAATCTGGAAGAGGAATAAAAGGGCCACTTTTGTAGGAGGTAGGCGATAACCTCTCCCAGTTACAGCAGAGTGCTTGAGTTTCTTAAAAGAGCTTTTGTTATGTTCATGCTCACAAGGGGAATGCTTAATGTGGATAATCTCTCTAATTACTATGCACTCTGAAAGTTTATTTTTTCTGGAAAGGTCACTGCTGGAGCTCTTGAGAGAGAGCATGAAAAGGGTGTGAACTCTGAGAAGTTGCAAACTGAGGGGGGAGAAGAATCCTGTCCTTGTAGGGCTGTGGAGAGGAACAAAAGGAGGAAGGAAGATGAACCAGAGAACAGAGGGGAATACAGCAGAAATGTCACAATGGGCATGAAAAGTCTTCTGTAAGGGAATCGATGGGAGTTGCATGCTATCGGTGTCTGAAGCTGGCAACAGTGACTCTCTGGACAGCAATGAACGCTATTTAACTGAAGAAAGATATCACCAGATGTTGTTTCTTTTCTCTTGCATTTGTCATTATTTTGTCTGTGTCCTCTCTCTGGTTTATATCCTCTACTTTTACCCTTCTGTATGTGAACAGGTACATCTTGACTCTAAAAGCATGCTTAGTCATATATAGTGTAAACTTGCGGTTTTGTGACTGGAAAGACTGAAATATTTTCCCTATACATTTCGGGGTGGAGGGGGAGATAACCTTAATGTATATTTTTAAACATATTTTGTAAAAATACTTACACTCTATCATTGTTAGTTTGAATAGTTAAATTATCTTAAACACTGTAACTTCAAAGAAAAACAGGATATTGTGTTGATTTCATTGGCTTGCACAACCAGGACTTACAATGTGGCAGTGTGAAGATTATCTAGTATTTGATAGTGAAAGTCCCAAACCCATGAAAAATAAAAAATCTATCTTCACTGCCGAGTCCTAGAATCCCAGGATTACATGATAACTGAGGCTGGAAGGGATGTCAGGAATTCTGCAGCGCAGCCTCCCGCCCCAAGCAGCATCAGCCATGAGACCAGACCAGGTTACTCAGGGCTTTATCCAGTCAGGTCTTGAAAGCCTCCAAAGATGGAGACTGCACAGCATCTCTGGAAAACCTGTTCCAGTGTTTGACTCTCCTCAATGTGAAAAATGTGGGTGTATTTACTGGTGTATGCCAGTGAGCCAGTATTGTTCTTCAGGAAGACGTGCAGGTCAGAAGCATACAAGGGCTTCATGTCAGTACTTCAAAATATTCATACCAGGATTCCGGAATTATGTTTTATAACTGTGCTGTATATGTGTAAGTATATATGTTTGTAGAAGGCTGAAGAGAATGTAGAGGACTGCTGAATAAACAGAGCTCCTCAAAAATGCCCAGCTGGCTAACACCCAAACTAGATTGATGTCTAAAAAAGGCTAGAATTTGTGCATTCAGGTGAGTATTTTATGACATGTAATACAAGAAACATCTGTGGCTCCAGAGAGCTTCTCATGAAAGGAAGTTCTGATTACAAAGCTGTCATAGCAGTGTACGCTAACATATATACTTAATGACAATTTCAAGTCGAGGAGAACACTGAACAGTTCTCACCCCCTGGAGCTGGGAAGTGATGTGAATCACAACCCTTCAAAACCCCAGAGGCAGAACCTAATGATTCATGAGATTAGTTTAAAAATAGGAGGGTTAAAAATAGTAAATGTTCTTTTTGTTGGTATGCTGGTTTTAAATCCATATAGTTCACATTTGCTGGCTACACAGGCCTGAAATCTATTGAAAAATGCAACTACTTCAAAAACAAACAAATAGCAACTGAGACCATTGTATAACCCAATGAAACTATGAGCTTGGCTCTATACTGACGAATGGGGCCTTTACACTGCAAAAGGGCGTTGGTGTAAGTAAGAGTCAGGCCCAGGAGTTTTAGGCCAACCAGATCAATACCTTCTACAGCAGGATGATAATTAAACCCACTATACCTAAAGCATGCGTTCCTGCTTTTTATTACAGAAATCTCAGCTCAAGAGAGAAGAAAGCTGACGCTTTCTTCTGAAACACTGAACCCCTGATCCCGCTCTATGGATCATCCCTCTTTCCTAAGGAATGTAGAGGGGCCAGCATGAGAAGATGGATGGGTCTGACATGGACTGTCTTCTGTGTGCTACCCTGCTCTGTATTTCTGCAACTGTATTTCTGACATACCGTCCTCTCTGCTCTGTCCTTGCAATGCCCTTTGCACTGTGACTTGGTGGGGCTACGGGAAGACAGTCCTACAGCTGTTTTCTTTCGTGCCTGCCCGCGCTCCGGAAACCATCTCAGTTACGGAGAGTTTAGGACTCTTCCAAAATACTTTCTTTTTTTTCAAGGCGTAAAGGTTTTAGGGTGCCAGTGAAAATCTTGTGACAAACCAAGTCCTAACATTCTTCCTCAGATATCATTGAAATTTTACTCAGTCAAAACTCCCACTGACTTCACTAAGTGTTTTGAGATTTGGCCCTATCACATTAGCACATTGCAATCAGCTGTAAAAGAAGCAACAGAACTGATCCCAGAGAGTAACATCAGAGTAACATATATTATTTCCATCCAAGTAAAAAGATCTTCCGGGATTTTCTTTTCTGGCCAAATCTAAAGCTAAACACATTACTCATCTGTGCACAAGTCTGTTTGCTTTCCAAGCCAAAACTCACTAGAAAAACAGGAAATAAGAAGATTGTGATATATAAAACTAGGTTGCTGTGCTCTGTTAATTTGTCAAAGCCACAAAATGTGGTTTTGATTAGCTTTCAAGTGTGGGGTGAAATGTTCTGTGCATCTGTCTACCCATCAATCCATCCATCTGTCCATCCATGCACCCCTCCAGGCATCTTATTTTTTTCTGAGCGGAGCAGAAGTTCAGCATGGTTTTCAGCTGTATTTCTTAGAGTCTTTTGTTTAGAGAAAGCAACTGACATCAAAATTTAGACTGCGTTTTGCTCTTACTGATAAGACTGTCCCCGTGAAAGGGCAGTAAAACAGTGTCCAGAACCTCACGCTTAAAAGTGCAGTTCTGCTGGTGCCAGTCAAAGCAATTCAGGAGGTGCAGTCCTTCCTAAACTCCTTCCTAAGGGCAGCTAAGAGCAAGGAAAGTCATTGGGAAAATCCCATTGATTTCCAAATGCACTGCATTACTCCCTAAAGAGCAGTGTTCACCCTTCTTTTCCACACTCCTTGACTTGCATTCTCTCACCAAACCTCCATGCAATAACAAACACCTATAGCTCTTTATTTTCTGACCATGTTTTCAGAACTGAATGAAGTGATTTGGTGACTGGTGATTTTTGAAAGACTCTTAGGGAGGTCTTAAGAGTATGTATACTGCATTTAAGCCTTGGAAACTCTGGCAACTTTGGCAGCTTGTGCTGAAAATGGTACTCCAAAAATTTAAAATAGCTCTTTCTTTTTGTAAACTCCAAAAATGTATAGGTGTGGGAAATGATCATCACTGAGTCTCAATACACGCAAACACTCCGATTTTTAACAATTAGTTTTACTAGAAATACATGGGTTTTTTCACTTACACACCTATATTCATTGTGCTTGTAATGACTATGTGTGAGAAATCAGAAAGTCCCGTTTACTTGTAAATATATTAATCCTAAATATAGAGCCCAGGCAACTCACGTTCAAGTTTTCCTCTTAATTTATTAAACCTTTGGACAATACTAAACCTTGTTAACATGTAAAAATGTTGCTGATCATGCTGTTATAATAGCACCTGAACAGACAAGCAGATGTATTTAAGCTAACTTTAGTATGACTCCAACACGTACACAGTAATTTTTAAAGAAAAGTAATTCTATCCATGTGCTACATTTGTTCAAGTGCATACCTTGTCCTGTACTGAACTTGCTCGGGTAGGTGAGCCTTCACTGGTGATAGAGGTCTCTGCATCTGCTCCATCCAGTAATCGTTGGACATCACGATTTTCAGGGATAAAATCATAAGAATCTTCTGTGAAATTAAGAATGGGTCAGGCAATTAAAGGGCCAGTGCTAAACTAGTGGTCAAATGGTTTATCAGTTTCATGGAATTATTCCTTGTCTTCTTCCTGCATTCCCTCCAAAGTTTTATGACAGAAAGGTGGAATTGCAACACCAATGTGTATGGACGATGGGGTAAAACACAAATCTTCGCATACTTCATTGGCTTCCCAAATCCACAAAAATACAAATTCAGTCTTGTGCATTAGTGTTTACAATAGACAAAGAAGAGAGAGGAATTACGGCTAACAAGCAAATTCGGTGGTTGCTGCTGGCGGTCCTTACAAAACCAAGTGAATTCTGGGAATGCTGAATGTGTCTTTAAACAAATTTCTTGAATATGCAATAGAGAATACGGATATGAAGCCATTGAAGTAATGTATTAGCAATTTTTCCCCTATAAAAGGCAATTTTTAAAAACACAGACCTATAACGAATTTCAGGACTTTGATGAGGATCTCATAGTAACGATACAGCTATGATTTCGCAATTAGGTGAAGCCAGAAAATGTCATGGCAGTGGAGAGTGTGTGGACTTTTTGTCAGGACTGACCTCGTCTTTGTCAAGGTGAGCTACAAATGGGAAGCCTGGTATAGGCTTGGCCTTGTATTGTGGAACAAGCTACATTTTAATATATTAAGTAATTAGGTATTTAAGTTATTGTGCCAAATTTCTCACTGGCATGTACAACCCTAGGTGTCAATAAACATGTACTACATATAACCTAGCCGTGTAATCGCTATTATTAATATTGCTAATTTTTAAATAACCATTTAAAAACCAAACCTAAAGTCTGCAGCTGATGTATGTTGCTAAATGCCATACACTGCAAAGAGTGTCCAACAGCGTTAAGCAATTCCACAATTTGTCACAGAAGCAGAGTTGCAAGATAGGACCCAGCAGCAAAGCCAAAATATGTCCAAAATTGTACCTCATTTCTGTGTCAGGAACATATTCTTTCAACGGTGATTGAGTTCAAATGTGCTGTTGCACTTTGGCCTGGATTCTTCAAACCTGAAATGTCATATATTGATGATCACATCTGTTCCTAAGGCTGAAAGACCAGATCGTGTGAAGGACTTTGCTACCCAGAGTGGACCGTGAACACCAGCACCCAAAATTGCTACCCTTCAGACTGGTGCGCAGATATGACCTCAGCTGGGAGGCACCTGAAATCCTTGGCTTTTCAAATGTCCTGAAGGTTCAGCCTCCCCACATGTGCAGAAGTGCTTCAGTTTTCGACAGGGCTCAGCAAATTGTTTTGTGTCTCATGCACATACTGCGTGTACCTCACCAGAGTTTGGGAACAAGAGTTCATCTGCCGAAGTCTCTTTGGTGGTGTGCTCCAGGAGGTCTCAAAGCCTCCCTCTCTCATGCACCAGCAGGAACAGTCTCAGAGGCTACTGATTCCACTTAAATCATGGTGTGGTTGGTGTGGCACCGTCACTCCTTTTTCACAGCGCTGCTCCAGAGCTGCAGTTCTCTCCTTTGCTGGGGAGCATTAACGACTCCTATTTCACATCTCCCATCTCTTTCAGAGACTGGCTTAACCACTACTCTGTGAGTTACTCCACCTTCCAGTTGAATCTGTGCTCCTGTGAAGAAAAGAATTAACAATTTCTGAGGCCTGAGGGAATACCCAGACAGAGCCTGCCTTTGTGACTGCAGCCCTCTTGCTGGTGGGCAGGTCTTCTGGCTGTAAATGAGCAATACAGGAACCATAATCAGGCCAGTATGGGAAGGGAACCTGCCCTAGAGGCGGCTCCTGTGTTACTGGAGAGAGACCAGTTCCCACCAGCTGCTCTTTCTTCAGAAAGTGGCTACTTGCCACTGGCAGCCGCAGGACAGCTGGAGGAACATGGGAAGGAGGACACTGGGGAGGGGGCCACCAGCAGCAACTGGAAGTGGCTATAAGGAGACAGAAAGCATATCTGAGGGATGAGCGTGCCCACCTTCCCCCCCATCCCCCTGCTCTTTGCAGCCTCCCTGGCACAGGCCGCAGTGTGGCCAGAGGTGCTGGCTAGGGAGGAAGGACATTAGAGACTTGCATTTCAAGAAAGGCAGAATGAAAGCAAGCCACTTTTTATGGCACTGAAAAAAACAAAAACGTCTATTCTGGGAGCAGACGCTGAGCTGAGGTGACAGCCCTGCCACCCGGGCAGCGCTCACCCTCTTGCTGGCATTTTTGCTGCCCTTGGACATTGCCTGCACCATTAGGAGCTAAGCGCTTGAGTGGTTTTCACCCTGTGCGAGCAGTTTCACGCTCTGCAGGCGTGCTCCTTAACAGAGGACGTGTCTGCCTATTAGGCCGGCCCTGTGATTTATCATTTGCCAGACTGAATACCCTCATCAACAGCCTTGTGTTCTCAGTGAGATGTTACGTGCTGGGGGAGTGGGAGGGTTCAGCAGGGGCCTCCTTCCCCATTCTTCATAAGCAGGCAGTCTCTTTCCTTCCCCCATGCAAAGCAAACATTCAACTATCAGGGGAAAAATCTAACTGCTGGGACAAATTGTAAACTTCTGCAGCGAAAAGCACAGACAATTAAGTGCAGTAACTGGTTCTTTATTACAGGCTTTTCATGCCAGGTTCATGCATGGGAGGTCTGGATTCATGCGGTGCGTGAAGCTGAGCAAAGGGGCATAGAGAATGAGGGATTAAATCAAAGGAAGGGTGGGGTGATGGAAACCGTGGGAGGGCAGAACAAGTGGGAAGAAAGACCGGAGGAAGTGGGGGCAGATAGGAAGGGTACAGGCAGTTGAAGAATGGGAATGGGTTAGTGGGTGATCATACAGATGAAGTGCATCATCCTGTGCTGATCTCTTCCTCCACTCTGTTGACTGCTAGAGCTATCACTTGACAGTTTTTCATGATGTCTTACTGAGAATAGAAGTAACTCTCATGTTTCCAGTGAGCAGAAGGTGAGCTGGTAAAAGTTAAAGACTAGAAACCAGTAGCTTTTGGAAAAGATGCAGCTCCTCACTGATCTGAAAATAGAGCTGAACTGGAAACTTCATTAAAAAGTTTAAGTCCTTGCCACCTGGCAGATTTCCTACTTTTTAAAGGGGCGATTACAGTCCAATAACGTGTTTTGCTAAATTGTGGGAAATGATTCATTTTTAATGTGGCATGCGCAAAGGAATTCTTTTCACTGAGTTGTATTTTTCCCCTCTCATAATCAATTTGAGATGTGTAAATATCAGTACATGATATTTGCAGCTGGAGTCAGTTGCAGAGCTTTTCCTGAATTAAACTCACCATCTACCAGACGTCTGAGCATTTTCGTAAGGAACAGGAAGACAGACTTTAAGGATTTCTCTTTCCTTGTGGGCTGCAGGATTTGGCTAGTCCAGTTGTACAAAGGATATATCTGTCTTGAAGACTTTTCTGGATCTGGGCAGGGATCTCTTGTACTTCATCTTCCACCACAAATATCCCCCTTGAGGTTCATTTGTCTGTCCCAGTAGTGATGCCAAGAAGAAGTAATTGGAGTAGCATCTAACAGTATTGTTGGACACTGTGATTTTAATTTCCAAAGTGACTGGAGTAATTCGTTTCAGCTGGGCCTCGGTGCTCTTGTTGGCAGCCATCTTGTTTGAGAGGATGACTCTCCAGTCTTCTCGTCTTTCAGCAGAGTTTTCTGTCACCAGATACTTTCTTGATGTTATTTTTAAAGGTTTTGAGGTACCCGCTGATTTATTCTGGAGGGCTTGGATGGAAGTTCTGGAGGTAAGTGGGTATCCAGAGACCTCTGGCCCTGGCAGAGTGTGTCCCTCTGAGCCACATGGCCCACCTGGATGGATGGAGTCCCTCCAGCTGCACTCCCCGGGGTGGACGACAAATCAGGACAGAAGGTGGCTTTATTTTGCTCCTGCTGCCAAGTGTAGCAGCAGCCTAAGGGCAGCTTTTACTATCTGAGTGTACAATTTCCTATATATTATCAATTAGAGGAGGTTCTCTTGGCCACAGTTTTGCTGATGAACCACCAGTGTCATGTCAGGCATTACAGAGGAAAAACCCCGTCACCTAGATCACCATGACTATATCTGTACATTAGAAGGAGCTATGTACATACACTGTAGGGAGGTCATCTAGCAGCCAAGATCTGAAAAAGGAATAAAAGATCTGTCAAAAAAGGCAAAGAATATTGCCCTGTTTTTGAACACACCCAGAATGTGCATGGCAAAGATCCTGTACAAACAAAACCAAGATAAGCCCACCCAGGTACTGCTGGTAAGGCACAGCAGAAACAGCCTTCACAGTCTTTGGGTGTTAGATTTACCTCCATGACTTCGGAATGAAGAACTCTGGAAACCAAAAGATACGTGATCATAGAAGCACAGTTCGTGGTGTATTTCTAAATAAAAGCAGAAGAATCATCATGTTAGAGGATTAAAATTATTTACATCTTCTTCATCAAGTTGGTTTGTCTGAGGTTGCATTTTATCTGTGTCTCATCAAGAAGAGTAAATAACCTATAGTCATGACTGGATAATGCTGCATGGGCAGGTTTTCCTGTAACTCCAACATCCACATGTGGAACTGCTGTAATCCAGACCCGGAACTCTTCACTAAACAAAAATAGGCCCTCACTTTGTTTTTGTTTTTTAAACCTGATTGCAAATCCCATATCCTTTCTTGTGGAAATGCTGCTCAGCATTCCAGTGAGACTGGAAATCTTAACGACTTTATCAATTTTGCTTCATTTCCAGTGTGACACAGGGAATGGTGTAGTCTATGCCTGCTGTCAGAACGTGTCAAACTGCAGATGTATCAACCAAAATGATATCGTATCTTCCTCATTGTTGTGAATTGTGTGCTTTATGACAACAGGATGGAAGAGGAAGATTTATCGGGAGAAGATTGCCAGATGCTGTCCAGAGAGTAGAGGAGGTCTTTAGCTCTGAACTAGGCTGAGGGCTTGTTCCTTACCAAGCCAATAAAGTCCTGGCACTGTAACAAATTCTGCATGTGTATTCCAGTTTGAGAGGGAGACAATGAATAATAAAATATCCTAACTGAATGGGGATAGAGTTAGCTTTGAAAGCCAAAACACAGGTTTTTTGCAGATGTTCAGATTAAAGCACATCTCATTATCTATATAAAAACATAATCTTGAGCATTCCAATTATCTATTAAAAATGTGAGTCTTTTATAATTTGTGGAGACTGTGAGTTTTAGAAAGCTATTTCCCGTTCATCTTCCTTGCTGCTACTGCTGGAATAAACTACAAACTTTGACTTCCAAAATAACAGCTAAGTAGCAATCAGCTAGTGGTTGGTGAAAGCAGTTCATATGAAAGATCAGGTTTGTTCCTGTGCTGGCCAGGCTGCTGTCTTCCACTGAACATGCAGACCCTCCAAGAGAAGAAAATAAATTTTCTACTCCCTATTCCTAGAGTAAAAGGCACAAGAGAGAAACCATGGGAGAAACTATCAACAGGAATAAGAAAAGCTGTAGCAGCCTGGAGAAAGATGACCAAGTAAAAGAAAACCTGGAGAGAAAGGAATGATCTATTTATATAAAGGGTCTTCCTGGGGCTTCATAGTAAAATTCCAGTTTGACCACTGTGAAAGGCTCACCGTTCTGGTGGAATTATGGGATGAAAAGGGAATAAGAAGCCTTGTAGGCTGCTGGATATTGGGATATTGCTTGATACTGGCATATCCAGCAGCGTAATGAAGAAGCCTGGTTACAAGATATCTACTGTGATGAAAAAAAAATTGAGGTAGAAGAAAAAAAAAGAGAAACATTTGCTTTTCTTGGGGTTGGGGTTTTTTTTCATCTTTTCATTTGCTGTTTTATTTCCATATTCATGGAATCTCTAACATGGCTTCCAAAAAGTTTTGGAAGAAAAAGAGAGCTATGCACAAAAATGTTCCCGATTGTTAGCAAATTTAAGGCAACTAAAATGAGGAATTCAAGATAAGCAAATCTAAGAGGTATCAAGATAAAAAAAAGTTCAGGCTTAATGACAGTAGTATTATGAAAATCAGTAATGTGTTTTCAAGTAAATTACATGCATGAATGAGATCTTGGAGGAGTGTGTACATCAGCTGCACAGTAAGCAGTGGAAAGGAAAGAAAAAGGAGAAGTTTAAAATGAGAACCTGAATAAGCGCTGTTGGTACTGAAGAGGTTAAGAGCTGAGAGGCTTGTGAATTTAGCATGTGTATTTGAAGATCTTAGATGGAGAGAATGAATTATTTTCTTATTGAAGAGGGATACAGTTGGCTTTGAAAGCCAGAAGTCAGCTCTGTAAATGTGTGTTTCTAACTGATGTGTTAAAGCCAATTTTTCTGATTATGTAAAGAGGGACTGTTGATTTAAGTTAAGCCATAAAGCTCATGTTTTGTTATAGAGAAGAGATGGAAGCAATGGATAACATACACAAAGTAAAGACTGATAAACAAATCACCAGAAACTCACCAGTGGAGAGAGAGGTTGCTTAGCTTTGTTTTAAGTGGGTTTTTTTTCTGGTTTTATTATCATATATGTGTAAGTGAAAGGGAAAAGATAAAACATTATTATCAGATTGATTGCTATAGCTGAACTTAAAAACAACAGAAAAATATTAACGAATTGGGGTAACACGGAAAAATAGAACCCACTTTAACCATGCCTCCATCTCCAAACACATGAAACTGCTTCTCTCTGTGAGGATAAATGTACCTCCATTATTAATAGGAGTCATGACTAACAGATCCCTAATACATAAACGAACAACGTCTGTGTATGTAACAAAGTGCATATGGGTAGATGTGACTTCATGTCTGTAAAATGTTGAGCACAATGAAAAAGAAAAGGTGTCAGTTAAGTGTAGGAACGCTTATTATGGTAAAAAGTACTTTGAAAGATTGTGTAGCATCACGTGTAATTTTGCAGCATTGAGGTTAGAAAAAAAGTCACTCTGTGCAGGGCTATATTGAGGATGGTTTTAAATGCTTATGGGGGGGAACTGATGCAAGGGAAATATCATATTGTCAAAACCAGAGTTTGTCATTTGTGGTGGCTGATAATCAAAACTTTCTTTCTGTATGTGTACAGTTTGCAAGCATTCCAATTTAATGAAAAAGGTTTTTCTTTTTTCTGAAAAAACTGACCAGGTGATGTTAGAAATGTACAACTATGTTAAAAGAGAAACATGTTGCCACTGGGGTGGTATAATCGCAAACCCACCTGCTCACTCGAGTATGGTAACCCAAAAAATGTTCTGTTTCAACCTTGGTATTTATCAGTCAAGGTAGATTAGAGCAAGACAAAGCTTTCTGGATGGTTTTACTGCTAGTTTAAATTGCCAATCAGCCGATGCAAAACATCTGTGAAGACCTGCACCTACAGCCATCAGATGATTGCTTATGTTTTAACTCAATCACGTGTGGCCTTATAGATTGTTTAGAAACGTGTCAGTTGTGTATGTAAATCTTTTCAGTGCATAAAGTGACAAAAATACCTGTATTTGTAGTGTAATCTCCATGAAGGGTCATGATTACAGTTACATGGTACACGTAGAAATGACCATCAAACTCCATCACGTAAAGGCAGTTGTTTGATAACTTTAAACCATTGCCTTTAGGCACCTGCTAAACTACTGTGGTACGTGCTAAAACACCCTACCTTTACTGGATTCGTCAGCTAGGTAGCTTTCCAGAAATTACAGTCTGTTAGAATAAGAAGGAGATTACTCATATTGCAGCCATGGTGGGAATCCCTCCTAATGGTGGTTTCCCACAGCTACAGGCATTTTCAGACCGGGCTTTCCCTTTTACAGTTGTCATTTTAATTGTTACAATGATTTTGTTAACTACGCAAATTGTTTTGGCTGTAAAAATGACATGCTTAGCAAAATGAGTAAGGGCAATACACCAAAGCTGTGAATTACAGGCCGGCCCCAGGGCTGTGACCGTCATTACCAGGCAGGACCAGGTAGGAAGTTGCAGATGGCTCCTAGGAGAGCCTTCGCTCAGTCCTGATCAGGAGCTTTTAGCTACGAGGGTGTTTGCAGTACCCTTTCTGTTCTTGTGGGTGATAGGGCTTGCAGTTTGGGACTTCAGACAGGGAAGTTTTCGTTGCCCGTAATAACACTGTGTTTGTCATGTTAGAAATCATCCCGGCTGTAGGACGGGTGGCAGCGAACCAGGTTTCATGGGCTGGCCCTGCAGTAGTTTCTCCTGGAGTCACAAAGCACTTCTCTGAGCTTCCTTGCTTTTCAAGAGTAGTATGTCTGTGATGCAACAGGACAGATTTCTGTAGAAATTTGCCTTCAACTGAAGAAAGAGATTCTGGGGCCGAATTCCTGTGTACCAGAATGGAAAGGGTATGCTGGTAGGAAACAGCATCACAAAGCATGTAGTCAGAGAAATGGAAACAAAACTGCAGTGTCCCAGACCTCAGAGCGGTCCAGATACCATCAGTGAAAAGACAAGATTGGCTCAGAGTGATGTGCATCCCAGAAAGGCAGGACAACAGCCCTACTGTAGCTTGTTTCTGTGAATACAGAGGACTAACACAGTAACAGCCTGTACCAGAAGGCAATAGTGCTGTGTTAGTGGCTTACGGACAATATTAAAACTTTCAGAACATAGAAAAATACCCCTGCAAAGCAGGGTGATTTTGAAAAGACTGCTAGTGAAGGGTAGGGGAGCCTGACGTGTGAGTCTTCTCAGGAAACTTGTTCGAAAAAGCATCTAGAGAGTGCTCATCATTACAAAGATATGCAATACCTGATAGCAGTTTGTGGCAGCCACACAAGCCATCACAGACAGAAATGATCATTTATCGACGCAGGACGACTGTCATGTGACTCTTCACTCAATGAATTTATTACACAGAATTATTGACGCCACAGTTTGCAAGAGCCTGGTGTTCCCAAATTAGCCTCAGCAGTCCTAGCATCATGTAGCAGTGGATCTAACAGTCTACTTCCCAGTAAAATTGAGGGGTCACCTTAGCCTCCTGTGTCAGGGCCTCATCCTGTACTACAGTGCCAATAGTCTTCTCAGTTGTAACAACACTTTCTGGGAATTGTAACAACATTTTAAATGGATAAATCCTCCTGAAGAATATGTTCATACATGTTAAATCTCCTACCTGCGTTTTTCTTTCTTTGCCTTAACCTGCTGTTTGAGGAGCTACAGTAACATCAGCGGAGCTGCCGCATTTATTACGGGATAAAGTGCAGAGCGCCTGTAAGATAAGACCAAATTGAATATATAGCAGTTTAGGCAGAATAGTAGCATTTTCAGCACTGCATACAGGGCCATAGTAAACTTACCCTCTTTTTCTGTGTTTGTTTGCAGGGTATAACCACAGATTCACTGTATGCTTCTTGTGGTTTTTAATTTGCTGTCTAATTTCCCCAAAGCCTTGGGCAGATCATTTTGAAATGGCCATAAAACATATATTTTAAGCAAACAGAGCACCAAGCTGGGTTTCAGTCTTTGCTTACATGTACAAGCTGAAAGAGCCAAAGGTGCAACAGGGCTGCTGCAAACTCTGTTCTGTGCCCTGGAGCAATCTTACACCAGCAGGATAAGCGGTTTATTTGATGATTCAATTTAAAGACTTTTCTGATTGTAATGAAGTGACAGTATCCTTCTGTAATAGCAGAGTTTATTATAGGAAATTTTAGTGAAAGGCTCTTTTGTTCTGCCTTTACTATTTTTAAGATCACTTTGTATTAAATGCATTTATGAGACTTCTGTCAATTTACTTTGTGCATGGCCTGGGTGTTTTAAGTAGAGATGAAACTAAAGTTCTGATTTTTGAGTCTTTCCAAAGTATGAAGCATTGGGTTTGTCCTTTTTACAGAGAAAAGGTTGAGTCAAGATAGCCAGTTCTGAGACTGGATTTAGTCTTAAGGTCTGGATTCTATCTATTCTATCTATTACTACTATTACAAAAATTCTATTAGTGTATTTGCCTTGAGTTTTATTACTAGTATTTGAGTTTCATTAATATTTGACTATTTTTATTTTAATGTCCTGGTAATGTAATTTCTCTGGGTAGGTCTTGTCATTCTTTATATTCCAATATGTAATATGAAGACTTTCTTTTTACTCTCAGTATCTTCTTTATGAAACTTATGTTTAATCTTTTACTATATATATATTTAGACTTAATTGAGCCCTTACATAAGTGGATATATCTCCCAGGAGCTTGAAGGCACTTGTACCTATTTATGCAAACCTGAATTTGACCCACTGCTTGCTTTGTGAATAAGGAATGAGGAACAACAAGCAGCTTAGGTTGTTAGTCATGAACCACGTCATTAGTTATACAAAATTCATTGGACCCATTTCTTTGCTGATATTATGTAAATACACCAAAGCCTTCACATCCATGAACTGCTTAGCAACACCTGCTTTTTGTGTTTTCTTGATAAGACTCTGGAGTGCTCAGATTTTCTGCTGGGTGGATGGTACTGAATCAGAACCTGAGATCCTTAGATTACTAGCCTGATTGCTGTCTCCAGTTGTATGGGTCTCCCACTAATCAGAACTGTGTGTTCAAACCCTGAGTACGGATGGGAACATAAAAAAGGTGAAAATAGTTGGATTTTGAAGGGTGGGCAGAGATGTGTTCACACTATGCTCAGAAAATGCTCTGTATTATCAGTGGGCACTTCCAAGTCAAATTTTCTTCTTCCCTCATTTTTGCTGATAATTTGTCCTTTTAAATGAACATACCTGCTATCCCCCAGTTCATTTAGATATTTTTTGTACTTTCGTAAAGCTTATTAGCACGCTCCATTTTATTTGCTTCTCCTGACTGTTTCCCCCCGCTTTTGTCTCTTTCACAGAAGTACTCAGAATTGGCTGAAGCTCCAGGTACACACTGGCCATTCCTGCAAAGTTAAGGAAATAGATTACTTAAAATATCAATGACTTTTAATGTTACCCTTCTTTAAAATCCAAACTATCCAACTTAAACATTTCACTGGTACTTCTTATATTAGTCAAAGTAACACAAAAGAACTTTTAAAAATTACTGTAAGAAAGATTATCCAATTTTAAAGATGCAGGGAGGAGGGCACCTAGTGAACTCTGAAAAGAAGATCCTTGAGTATTTTTGGCTAGAAAAAAAGCCTATTTTAGGTAAATGGAGGCAAACCAGGCCTAGGAATGTCTTTGGTACATCTTATGAGTCTGGTTAAGTAAAGAAAATGGAACTGGAAAAAGAAGAGAGGCACCAGGATGCATCAGAGCAGAAAAGGAGGCGGTCGATGTGCGGAGGGTATGAGAAGTCAAGCTGGGTAAGAGCCGCTTCTGTGCCCTCCTCGAGGCCAAGACCAGATCCCTGAGGTTCCCAAACTTCAGCTGGCACCAAATATCTTTGAAAGGTGCTGGCACTATCCCAGGTGTAGCTGTTGACACGAAAGATAATAAACGCTTGCTGGTCTCGTTAACTCAACTGGCAGAAAGCAAATATAACCTTGTTCATGAACCGTACAGAGGATAAAATTTCACATGGCTGAATACCTGTTCTTTCTACTTGTTTTGGATTCTTCATGTAGAAGATTACATAAAAAGTCTCTTCGCTAAAAGAGTATCATTGCAAACCAGAGCATCCATGCATCCTTTTCCTGGCTCCTTCATGTGTAGGACCTGTAACAGACTTACTAAGTGACACTTGAATTTAGGCTGTAAATTAGGGTCATACCTGAGTCTAGTCTTGTTTGCTGCTGAAGCTGGAAGGGATTATCTGAGACCACAGAGTGCAGGAAGAAAACACAGTTAGTGTTTAAGGTTGCAAATACTGTCCAGTTGAACAGGATTATGTCTCTGCCTCTACTATGTGATGCCACTTTGTAAAACTACTTACCACATGTGCTGTGTTCCTGATTTTTGGGGACCTAGACTGATATGGAGGGGTCAAATTTGTAAAAGTCTCTAGTACTTACAGCTGGAGCTGACGTCAGTGATAGTTTTCTTTTAAGCATGAAGAAAGTAGTATAATGCTGTCCTCAAAAATAAGTTTGCTGGTGTTTCAGATTGGCTCCTAAGACTGATGAAAACTTTTGATCCTGTTCTTTCTGTGCTCCAGTGCCTTATCTGTAAAATGAGGATAACATCAATCTTCAGAGAGGCTTATATGTTAATGATTATGATTATTCATATTCCATTTTTATGAACAAGACAAAAAAAACCCTGAGGAAATTAACAATTTTGTCCTCCTAACAGGGTTTGGGATATCTTTTTCTGGTTAAAATAGTGGTTTATTGAAATGTACCGGTATAATGTAAATGGAATTGTTTTTAAAGTTCACCTTGAACACAAAATAGGAGGGTTGCACTTCTTTTGAAAGTAAGTCAGCTGTAAGTACAGGTTATATACAAAGTTGGTCAGAAGCTGAGCTCCCTGTCTAGACGAACATTAGTTGGAGGGACTAGGTATTGTTTGATGGAGATGCCAGTGGAAGCAGGGCAGAAACTAACAGCAGCAGAATTAATGCTAGTGTTGCTGGAAAATGTAAGAAAAGAAAATGCTTCTTGTCTGACTCCTACTGAGTTCAGCAAAATACCACTTCATGACTGTCTATTCTTTCTAAATGGAAGGGATTGAATTAATAAGATGCTTGATTCCATCGCTAGTCTCCCCCATCAAAGGAAACACCCACAAGATCTTGAATGTTGACTGATCTCTCAGGTGCAAACAGGCCACCCTCTGAAAAATGAATATAAACCAAAATATTAAATAGTTGCTCTTCAAGTGGCACTACTTATTGTGTACTCTGACCAAAATAGAGGTCCTGGGTACAGAAAAAAATTGAGTTCATATAATAAATATCATAATACAGGCACAAAGTATCACAGTGACTCTTGCGCCAGAAATCTTTATTCTATGCTAGATTTATTTTTTAAATCTTTACTCAAGGCCTGATTTTACAACTCTACTAATATTTTTTGAGTTCTGTGTATGTATAAGGTGGAGGATCACTACATAAACTGAGATCAACACACTATCAATTCTCCTCAGATAACTTAATCCTATATATAGTAAGAGATTATGCATAAACCTTTATGAGCTCATAAATAGGAGAGACTTCAAAGAGAGAAACTAAAATATTGTATTAAAAACTAGTCCTTTGTACTTCTAAATATATTAAAATTAGAATCATGGCTGAGATTTGCAGAACAGGGTGGAGAATATAAACCAAAATCCTCCAATAAAATTAGTTAAATTCAGAGTCTGTCAAAGCATTTTAGCCACGTATTATGTCTCATTAAAGAAAAAATATTTAGTGGAAATATATCTATTTTTATAACACTTTCCCGTGGACATTTTGTGAGGTCCTTTCTGACCAGAGAGAGAAAGGAAGTAAGTGAGAGGTGCTGACAGACGAACCGTAACTGAAAACCTGAGGGTTCTTTTAATCCCCAGACACCTCCATCATCTCCCACTGGCCAGGGAGTCCAGTCCCTCTGGTATCAATTTCATTCAGATACTGGAACCGTCCCTCAGCATTGTGGCAAGTAGTAAAACCAGTAGTAAAACTGTTTGTCACAGAATACACAGAGAATAATATGGTGGTGGTTGGCTTTCCAGCAGCCAGAAGCAAAGACCATTTACCATAGCCTCCGTATTCTGTGGAAGGTCATGCAGTTAGTTACTAGTTCAACATCAGTTATCCATACACATGAACCGGTGTCCTTACCATGTTTGTGATACATGCATTGTTGCCTTGAGCTTTTTTGACTTTCGATAAACCTTTTGAATGAGCTATTGCTACCTACAAGTTCAGCTAAAGTCAGCAGAAATACAAGCACCATGTCTTTCTAATCAACCCTATTGACATAACTCAGCAATTAAATAAATACCAAGCTTCTGCAAGCAGCTCTGTTTTCATTTTATTTGCCCATGGTCTTTGCAGAATGTCAAATGATAGTAGACTTATTCTCCACAGCCCCATCAACACATCAGTGCCAAATGTATGGAAAATGCTAATTTTTGAACACTCTTAAATTACTCTGTGTACATAAATGACAACACAGGGCAATGCAAAACTGAGTCTCGGGAGTCTAGAATCTTGAATGGAGCAGAAAAAGACATCATTCCCACTTCTTTAATTCTTTGAAGAGACGGGAGTAAGATTTTTTTCCATGTTAATCAGTTCTGAATCGAACATAATCACAGAAGGGAAAAGCTCTTCAAAGAAGAGTAAACAACAATATCATATTTTAACCAGATAAAATGCCCATATGGGACAGGGAAAGTTCATGAAATCACTATTAGTCCAGCAACACACTAAAATTTTGTTTCAAAGTAGGATGGGAGGAATTACTGATGACCTAAATTCTGAGCGCAAATCATTAAAAGAAGACACAATAGAAATTACAGATGTGTGTGTCTGTGGATCAGCTCTGGTTTTATATAAAGCAATGTAAACTCTGGAGTGACTAATGAAGACAAACTTTTCCAGAACAGTAGAAGCCCCAACTTTGAAAGCTCCCAAGCTTATTCCCTCTCCTACAAGATAGCACACGTCATCTTAATAATATGCGTAACTGTGATTGAAGTCAAGAGAACTTTGGCATAAGTTTAAAGTTGTTGAACATATGGTTGTGTGATTTACTGGCTCAGATTCTCTATTTGCAGCTGGGTAAGGCTGGACAACAGATAGAGATAAAGATCTCTTTTGTAATTCTAGATCTAGACAAAAGTACCAAAAATACTGAGAGTAATTAGGGCAACACTGGCTGGAGTGGAAGAAATAAATTTTGGTCCTTTTATAAGGGATAATGTCCTAAATATAAACTTATGCAAGGAATAATATCTTTTGTGGTCGTTTCTCACATGCAGTGAAAAGAAATAATCCTTTGTTTAAAGACAAAGAATGAAGACTGATAAAATGACCTAGTAGAGTGACCACCCATTTTGGTTACATTTAGACTAAAAGGCCAAATTCAGAGGTCCAGTCTCATGAAATGTGAATCTAAGGGAACCAATACAAGTGAAAAGTCTGAGTTTACATTAATATAGCTTACATCATAGGGTCAGGAGAAGGTGCAAGTTCTGCCAACTCAGGTTCTTTAAGTTTAGTCCATCATTTAAAATTATCATAGGTAAAGTAAAACCAAGAACTTTCTTCAGTTCACGTAAGAACTGACTAACATTCCAGTCCTGTAAAACATCCATCTGCCACCATGAAGCTAAGATCTGTACCATGTGTCTGTAAGCCAGCAATCACATTAGGCTTATATTGTATAATTGTGATAGCCACTTTGAAATAATACCAAGTGCCAGAGCACAACAGATCTATGAATATTAGGACAAGATTAAATAATTTATGTTCAAAGGTGGCAGATCTGGGAAATGGAACTTTTGAATGATCAAATATCTATATCCATGGCAATTTTTGTAATATATAGTGCAATTTGAAGTATTGCCCCACAACTGGATAGTTTTAAGGGCCACATAATTCTCTGAACAGTCCAGTATTTGATCAAAGACAGAATCCTTCATGTAGCTAGGCTTGCACAGGAGCAGTCATGGTACATGAAAGGCTCAAAAAGTTACTCAGTGTGTAATGAAAAGGGCAGATTGAGGCTCTATAATCATCCATTAAAAACCCTGTAGGATGAACAATAATTAAAGCTATGTGAAAAACAACTGACTACAGAAAAGCTTTTGGTATGCAGTATGTCAGTCTTTGCAGTGCATGCAACATTCAGCCTTGCTATGTGTTATGGAGATTTGAACAGATGTCTTGAAATGAGGGCATCCTTCAAGTTACCTTAATTTAGTGATCTCTTTACCACAGGCTCTGTGGGGAATTCATCTTTTTCTTCTTGTGTATTTTCAGACTTCCTGTGTGGGAGACTGCCAAAAAGGACTACTAATGCAAATGAGATGAGGCTACTTTCTCTTAAACACTTGAAATCCTCATTCCCAATGGAGAATTTTATATTACATTTACACAGTCATATATTAACAAAATAGAAATGAAGACATTTGACCCCCAAGATTTGTCTCCTTCTGAAGCTGGTACAGGAAATTGTTCCAGCCTGGGGCTTGCTCAGATGTCAGTTTGGTGCCTGATGACCATGCTTAAGGCTGCTGTAATGTATTTTGCTTTGAAACAGCCATTCCAAGGCTGTGCCAAGAATGCAAGAGCATCCCTTATCCTACATGTCTTCTATAAGGATGGATTTGACAGGAAAAAATGCTGAGTGGTTACTCTTAGGGAAGCATTGTGGTAGCAAAATGATTCTTCTTACATGATTTAGTTTAAGAACAAAGCATTCTAAAGCAAGAAATCACTTAAAAGTCTTTGTAAATAACTAACATTAGAAGAAGCTTAACCATATAAAAATTCAATGAGCTAAGGCAAAATTAAAGTTTACCTCGTCTTTCTTGCTCCATATCAAAGCTTGACTACTTTTACAGTTTCCTAATCATTCCGTAAAACATTAACTAGGAAAAAAAATGTTCTCTGGTGTCAGCAACAACTTTTTTATCCTGATTTTTGGTTTTCTGATAAAGTTATGCATGACCTCCAACAAACTACCTTCAAAGCCTGAGGACTGGAAGATGCATTCTTTCCAGGTTCTGTCTTGTTAAGGGCTGCTCTTTAGCCAGCCTCCTTAACCACCATGGGAGCAGCTTTTCTCCAGGGACTTACAAACATTTAGGAATAAAAGTTATTATTTCCAGTGCTCTTTTGTGCAGGCTATTGTGTTTGTAAATACTGATTGTATCAAGATAACCTTAACAAGCTTCCTGTCATGACAGGTTGCCTTGGAAGGCTCATTTGGCTGGAGGAACTATCCCTGTATTACCGCTTTCTATACAGAACAAGCAATAGTGTCAGACTAAGTCTGACAGGTTTCCATATGTGAAAGAACATTCTCTTTGTCTAATTTTTATTTAATTGGCATTACAAAACTGCTTGACATGCACCAATAATCTACAGTTAAATTCAGCATTCCTATTCCCATATCATCAGTGGGGTAGGAGAGTAACAGGATTTCATGTCCAGCCTATCTCTAAGGAACAAGCCATTGCCAGAACTGAGGCACGGCACAAGAGTCTCTTCTGTGCGCAGCTCATTGTTCCAAAGAAACTCTCTTCTGACCTGTGGTGTCACGCACCTACCTACCTCCAGCCAGCAGTTCAGCCTCCATTCGTTCTTACTCTGCATGGGCCATCTAGTCCTTCTGCTCCCTCAGCCAAGGCCAGTGCTTGTATGGGCTGGATCAGGGAGCTGAGCCAGGTGAAAACGAAGAGATTTTTTTGGATTGTGTGTCTGGTTGGGTTAGCTTCCAGATGCGCCGGTTCCCCAATCCAACTGACCACACGGCTGCTTGAGCGCTCACACTGGCAAAAGGGAGGCAGCAGGGTTGGGTGCAGGGTTGCCTCGCTCAGGGACAGCTCAGTTTTAGGTTGGTTTGAGTTGGCCGCAAAACCATACCCTTATCTTCGGAGAAATGAAGCCTTCACAGAGCCATACAGTTTAATAAATGATAGCCTAACCAGTACACAGCCAGTACAGATTAATCCAAGAAAAGACTTGCCAGCTGCTTTCAGTGAGGTCAAGTGGCATATTTGTTTATTGCGCCACTAAACATTCCTTTTTAAACTGATGATCAGCAAATTCATAGATATTGCATATCTAGAAAGCTCCTTTTTAATTTCTTTCCCGAAAGAAAAAGGTTAGTTCAAAACATCACAATGTGTACTTTTCACTGATGAGAGATTTCAGCACATACTGTTTACTTGGTTGTCTGTGTAGAAGCCCATTATGCATAAATCAGTGCAGAGAAATAGAGGATTGTTTTATTACACAATGAAGTTTTCCAAAAATGTCTTAATTTCTTGTTCAGGAAACGGCACCATTGTTTACTTGAAACAGATATGTTAAGTGGCCTGGAGGACTTTTGTTTAAGGAGACAGACTAGCCATCGTTGTGAGTAAGAGTTGCATTGTTCTTGACAATGGCAATTAGGACGATATTTTGATCTGAAGGTAATTAGCAGAAATGGTGAAATGCTATTCCAAAGCTTGACTAATTTTCCCAATGTTGAAAGCTGAGATGAGTCCAGTTCTTGGGACAAATTTCAGATTACTCAAAAGTATTGCTTAATATCAACAACAAATCAGCTATGAAGAAACTCTGTAATTTCCATGGTATTAACTGCAATGCATTTCATAGACAAATTAGCAGACCTGACAAGATGCTATGTCAACATCTTAAATCCCTCAATTTTTATTATCCTGGGGTCAGAGTAGCAAGATGTTAGTGAGCAGAAATACTACTCTCAGTCCTTTTCCATATGACCCCCCCCAATCCTCTCAACTGCTTTTTCCCAACAACAGTATCTGTAACCCTTCCACCTTCCAGCCCCTTCTCCGCAAGCTGCCGTCCTCCCACCTCCTCAAGACCTCTAGGGACATTCCTCACCTTCCTTCTTCCCATTTACTTCCCTGAAATCCATCGGTCCCCATCCCACTGAACTTCCCATCAGACCTTCCTGGCTTTCTCCATTCTTAGTCCTGTGTGTGCTCTTACTTACGCAGGGACCCATTATGCCACAGATGCAAAATTAAGTTCTGCCATTCCAAGGATAGTTTATTTTCAAATTACATCTAATTTTGTATGAACTGCTGAAAGGGCAAGTGTAAGCTAATTTAAGGGGAGAAAGATAAAACCAAAACATTTTACAATTGTATTACGATACCCAACACACAACACTCAAGACATTTGTCTTGAACGAGATCATGTTCCCATGCTCCAAACCCCTGTGGAGCAGAACTGACCTGTTCCACCACAGCACATGACAATGTGTTGTCATACGGTAGCTCAAAATCTCTGCTGCACGCAGATTTTGCTGTTCGCAAGATGGGATGAGTGCAAGGCTTGTCAGGCAGCTAGTTGTGGTTCCAGATTCTCCAGCTAATTCAGTGCATGTCTGGACAGCTCTAAACTATACCAGCTGCTAGTAGTCCCCCTCGGGATCTTTTTCTAATTGCAGATTACCAGACGCAGCAGGGCATCCCTTTCTTCTCCAGGGGTAATCCTTGTGCTGGGATGGAGGCGAGGAGATTTATGAACCGAATACGCAAGCCTCAGCTGAGAATTGCCTGCGTGGTAGAGGCAACCAGTAAGGTGGTGAATGCCTGAGCGATTTCTGGTGCTTTTGTGCTCTTTCACGCAGGGAATCTGTCTTTCACCATACTGATATCAGCCTGTTAATTCATCAGCGTGGGTATTATACACCAGAATGGCTTCATTGCTGTTTATTTAGGTGATTGGTATCCGGGTTTATGCTAATCCAGGACTGTGCTGTCCTGTCAAATTCACGCGTCTGTGTTGTCGCCTGTACTGAACTCACTTGTCTGGTCCATCTCACTTGAGAAAGCCTTTATCCTGTGTTTTTCCCACACCAGAAATCTGATTGTCAGGTCCTTGGTGTTAGATCGGCGCAAAGAACATGAAGATGTAGCCTGTATGCCTAGGACATGATTTCAAATGATAAAGTTTTAATAGCAGCAGTGATCCTCAAAAAGTTTAATCCTTGTTAGTGACCTCTTTGTATTTCTCACTAAAGATATTTTGAAGCTTCAGTTATAATGTGGGGCACTCGTTTTTTCTTACTAATCTTTGGGAAGCGCAGAAATCCTGCACGAAAGATGACAAAACACTAAGTAAAATTTCAGATTCCGAGATCGCCTCTGTGAACGGCTCTCCAAAATCACAAAAGCTTCCAGGAGAACTTTATACTGCTGAGACCCATCTTAACTGTGTCTGAAGTCTGTCTTGCCGTGCTACCTAACTGTTGCGTCAGGAAGAGTTTTTCGTACCTGTTGCTTGTGACAGGATTCTCTTTACCTGTCACTAGAGGGCAACACGGCTACTCACATCAGTCCTCCACCCCGCTGTCCTCCCCGGCGACTCTGCGGAGGTCCACGGGTGCGGATGCCACGTCAAAATCTGCATGTTTTTCCCCTGCAAACCCCACGCTCGGGTGCTGGCTTTCATAGTTACTTGTTGAATACTTGTGAAGGGGCGATCTGGAATGACACCGAGAGGAGAACAATTAATGCTGAGTATAGTAACAGCATTTTGTTTATCTCGCTTCCTCATAGGGGTCATTGTCCACTGCGGAGCTGAGAAGAGCAACTGCAAGCAGTTTCAGACACGTACTCCCTGATTTTGAACCACTGATGCCAATGGGAGATTTATCGCTGACTTAATTTCATACAGGATTTGCTCTTGGGTACTGACTTTTACCCATAACTGTGTATACCAGAATATTATTTGCCCGGGTTCGATTAAACTGACCTTCTGAAGAGTGATTCGAGAGCAACAGGTATCGTTGAGTTTTGTGCAGGCTGGGAAAAAAAAATAAAAAAATTTAATTCTGTCACATGTAACTCAAATATTGCCAAACAGGCTGACTTGTCCTAACTTGCAAGCACCTGGCATGGGAACAATCTATCATTTTGAACATTCCTAAATACAGTAACGCTCTCATTTAGCCATGACTATGTTGGCTACGTTAAAGGGTGGTGTAATTTCCACAGGAGATAAACTGTGTGTGATTACCTAGTATCAAAGGTGATTTTAGTCGTTTCACTGAGATTAAGTTTTTACAGCCCCCTGTGATTTTTATCACGTTGCCAACACCCTACTCTGTCTTGGAGTCAGAGTTCTCTGATTTTGTGTGATTATCTTGGGACAGTTTCCAAGTATGTAGATGCTGGATTACCACCTGAGTATTTTTTCTTTCCTGCTTACTCAAGTGGTGTCTCCAGATCATCTTTCAAGGAGCCTATAAATATATACATTCAAGCCTCACAAATTCAAATGTGAAGCTCACATACTTGACTCGTTCCTCCTGCTTCTCTGCAGACATGTTTGCAGTGTAACCCCATGGTTTCTCTCCCATTCCATGTAGCAAATGCAAGTAACTCTAACCAACTATTAACCCTTTTTTTTTTTTTTAATAAAGAAGCTGAAGTCATCCATATATAGGTCTTACAAGAATTTTCTTTTGTGGTAGGTGAGAGAAGGTCTTGTCCAGTTGTAAGAGTTAAAAAATGGTGCGGTCAGTGTATGAGAGAAGGGCTCTGGGGCTGCCTCCTCCCCCAAAATGCCATGCTTGAAGGAACACTGTTCAACAGAAGCCAAATATATCTCTTTTAACCAAGTAGCCTTGTACATTGCATACATCCCATGTGATATGGAAGCCCCTCCCATGAACTAAGAATACTTGAGGGGTCTGGACATAGATATCTTACAACCATTTTTAGATGTACATGCTTCTGGTACATTGGGATACTACAGATACTTGCATTAAAGTGTAGTTTGATTTTTTTTCTTAAAGCTTTGGGGTAAAAAAAGAAAAAGGTACCTTTTAATGTAATGGTAACTTTTTATTTAAGAAGAACTTTTTTATTAAATGCAGCATTTTCTATTTGGAATGCAGGACTTGTTATTTGGGATTGACTCATCCGTTCATTTCCTTCAATATGCTTTTTCTGACATTGACCAGCATAGCAAACTTCAGAAGGCGGTGGGTGAAATCCTGCTGCTGGTTATAATGAAAATTGTCGGTTTTCTTCCTCAGAGAAATTATGCAGGATTTACAAATAGTTGTATTCTAACACTCAGCTATATCCACATCATATTCTAAAAGAAATTTAGATGCTATCCTAATTTTTGTTGCTGGAGGCCAGCTTCACTTTCTTCTCTTAGCCCTTTTCAATCTTAAAGACAATAAAAGGTGATGAAAAAGTCTTTGTGGTGAATCCCAAGACTAGGATATCCCCAAGGCAATGTGGCTAGCGCAAAACCAAGAAAAGCATTTAATTCTGTAGAGATAATCCAGTCCTTTCAGTAAGTGAATACAAGCCTACTATAAACTCATCTTAAAAACAACAAAAACCCAAAACCACGCTAGGCAGAGATTTTGTTCGATTTGGGCAGTTAAACTCTCTCAAGAGTCCCTCTGCATGCAGCAGGTTTTGTCCGTGGGCCCCAGGTGCTGACAACCTGATCACAGCCCAGGAGCACACAGGTGCTGAGGAAAAGCAGTGATACGAACGGTACTTGTCAGCCGTAGCCCGGCAGCTGTCACACCTCCCTCAGAAGAAAACAAACAAACAAAAAAATTAAATATGAACTTTTGCGCCCCCTCTCTTTTTTNTTTTTTTTTTTTTTTTTTTTTTTTGTCCCTTCAGACACCCCTCACCCCCTCCGCGAAGAAGAATGGGGCAAAACCAGCCAGGACTCGCCAAAACGCGGCCCCGCTCTTCCCTCAGCACACCGCCCAGCAGCGGGTCCGCCACGACACGAAGCCGCCCGCCGTATGCCCGAGCCCTTTCCCTCCCCTCAACCTACAAGGAAGGACACGGGGAGGAGGAAGAGGAGGGCTTGCTTTCACCCCGAGGGGCTGCCGAGGACAGCGGAGAGGGCTTCCCTGCCCGCCGCCGCCCTGACAGGAGCCCCGTCGCGCACAGGTGAGAGCCGTTGGCGAAAGGCGGGAAGGAGGGAGGGGAGAAGGGGGAGGGCTGTGTGCCCCCCCCCTCCCCGACCCTTGGGCGGATCGGGGGGATCTGAGTGGATGAAACCCGTGTCAGTCAAGGACAGGGCGAGGCCGGCGACTTGGGATGGCGGCCCCCGCCCGGCGTTGGGGCTTCAGTTGTGGAAAAGCTGCGGCACCATGCGGGCCGTCGCCGGGGTAGGAGTGGCGGTTGTGGTGGTGGTGCGGGGGGAAGGCACCTGCTCCCTGTGAGGGGAGACTGGCTGAGGCGGGAGGGGTCCCTCGGGGGGCGTGTTGGTGC
>VYZV01009699.1:40520-88846 GCA_013401275.1 Pandion haliaetus | reverse complement strand
CGCCGCCATTCGGCGGCGGCAGAGCCGGGGCAACGACAAACCCGCCGGTTCCCGCGTCTGTTCGGTTTATCCTTTCCTTTCTAGAACGTGGCGGGCATCCTCTGCCTGGTTTCTGTGGCGGCCGTGCTGGATTTCAAGTACCACCACGCCGAGGAGCTGGAGGCGTACCTGAAGGAGGTTCATGCCGCCTACCCCTCCTTCACCCACTTGCACAGCATCGGGCGGTCTGTGGAAGGTAGGGAGTAAGGGCTGGGGGGGGAGCGAAGGATTTCGGGTTTGTTGAAATTGGGACAAGCATGGGTAAAAGCGGCTGTGGTGGCGTTTGGTGGGCGCTTGCTGGTGGCCGGGCTGCTCTGATTGCAAGTGCCGGGTGCCTTTCTGCTTAAACCTCTGTGAAGTTTCTTCTTCCTCTTGCTTAAGCCTGAATAACAAACTCTGACGACACGTATGACGCTTCAGAAAGGGTAGAAGTTCTCCCAACGCCTTCTTTTTTTGAGAATTGGAGACCTCCTGAGTGGCAATTTCAGAAACAGGGCTGTCTGTAAAGAGCTTAAAACGTGTGGTACCCCGTCTGCCAAGTGCCCGTTCTAGGTGGGGCTGTAACAGGAGCCTGGGTTTCCTAACTTGTGGCTATGTTAAAAATATCTTCTCTCTTGGCTTTACCTAATTTTCCAGTAAATCTGGACTGACTAGAAAAAGAATTTCAAACTCAAGACTGATAGAAGGTCTTGTGCTTTAACTGAAGAATGGCATTTCAGTCTCAAATCCTACAGGAAAATATACTGACATCAATAATCACCTTTCTGGCCTTATATAGATATTTGAATTTATCCCTCTGTGACTGGTACTTTCTTACAATAAATCTATAGGGGGAAAAAAAAAACTTCTAAAGCTGTTTTAAGATATTAGAAAGTGTAGTGTTTATTAGCATGTAAATAATGTGCATCTGTCTAGTTTTAAGCAAAAAAAATTAAGTAGACTTCAGTTCAGAAAATTAAATTGCTTTGATAAGAGGTATAAAACTAGATAGAGGAGTTCATTCTTCAGGAACATCATCTGTTCCTCTAATCCCACTTCATACCACTGGAAGGAGACAGTTGTGGCATCTATTATCAAATCTATGCTTGTGTTTGGAAAAAAAAAAGTGCTAGTAGTTTCCTTTCATACCTCCATCCTTGTTTTACCATGTATGTCTTCAAAATTTTTAAATATACTTGTATTTGACTTGCACGTAACTTAGCTGAAAAGAGGGTTCTGTTTCAGTGAGGTATCAAACAGCTGTCACATTGCTATGGTTATGTCATCTTGTCTCTGTGCATGTCTGCACTCGTTGTTTTAGAAAGCGTCATTGTGGGAATACTCAAAAGTCGACAAGGAATCATAAAGTTACTTAAGTTGTGTTCTTCTTGGTTTCATCAGAGGCAGAATCATATTGGATTCTGTTATTCATCCACGCTAGAGAAGGCTAGTCCCTTTAAGTACAGTTCCCTCCAATACAAACTACCAATTATCCACATCCTCATTTTCCTGCCTTGAGGGGACTTAACTAACATTTTAATGATTGGACTGGATTCTGACTTTTCTGGCAGGAACTCTGCTGGCTTATCTTTGTGCAGGTAGGACAGAACCTTTCATCCAACCTGAGAGATTGAAATTTTGGCTTTTACTTAGCTGGACGTCTGAAAGTTGGTAACATGAAGTGTTCAACTTGTCTAAGTTCCATCAGCATGAAAATTGGAAATGCATCATGTCTTGATTGTGATTGAGCAATGCACTGAAGCTTCATTCAGATTTTGGTATATTGCCTTCCGCTTTGCCAAACTGAGAGAAAAAAGGATTGTGTGGGCTCTCCCTTGTTCTGCCAGCTACATGTCATGAGTCATAAAAAAAGTGATCCCTTGTACTTTCTGCATGTCCTGTGTGCCTGCAGTATTCCTCTGAATGGAATAGGTAGGCAGTGGAAACTTTCACAGTGCCATATAAAGCAGAATGGCAGTGAAAAATATTCCGTGCTGCTTTATTCTTTTCTTTTTTCTAAATGTTAAGAGATTTCTACCTCAATTAAGAAATGTGTCTTTAGAGTCCCCTGAAATTTGGCAGGGGATGGTACTGAATTAAGGTCTCATCTTTTTCCTCATACTAAGAGGAAGCTTTGTGACAATAGTTATATAATTTTGGTGAAAATGAAGTTTCAGTTTTAGTCAACGGGCTGAAGTCCTATTCGTCTTTTCTCAATTAAGCAGATACAAATGAGAATGCGTGTATGCATGTGTGCTTACTTGTACAGGTTTACTAGTGTTGTCCCACTACCAATTAGCTAAACCATGATAGCAAAATGTACTTATTGATGATGAGAAACAGTAATTAATTTAAATATTATAAAACTGAGATCAGTGTGATTTAAGTTTTCTATTAAGGTGTTGACATTCCTGATATGGAAGTTCTTGATGATGAATACAAAATCCTGTAAACCAAAGTGGTGGCTATAAAGCTACCAGACATAATTTTACTGTTACCACAAATGGCTATTTTTCCCATGTTGTTCTTAAATCTAATCTAGGTTTTACTCTAATTTTATCTAATAATCTAGTATTAATACTGCTATCTAGACTTGGATTATGAAGAATGTGAAGTAAAGACGTGACTTTTGGTTGGCATGTGTAGACCTGGAGCTCTGCAAGGGTATAGAATCCACTCCCAGAAGCCCAAATGTGGAGGGTGATGGCGACCTGCGTATTACCACTTCAGAAAGTGATTGCATGTAGTTCCTGAAGAGTGTTTAGATGTTTCCTCACATGGTCCAGGCAGATCGTAAAGTAATTTAGGTCTGGAGACCATCTAGTTTGAGCTTCTGTTCAAAGCAGGGCTAATGTGGAAGTTAGATTATGATGCCCAGAGCCCTCTCCACCCAAGTTCTGAATATCTGCAAGGTTGGAGATTCTACAGGGTCTCTGGGTACCTGATCGAGTACTCGGCTACCTTTGTTGTGCAAATGTGTCTTCTTGCATCTGATTAGAATTTCCCTTGCTGTGAGTTGTTACCCGCCACTTTGTGTTTTGCGGTGTACCTCGAAGAAGGGTCTGGCTCTGTCTTCTCTACAACGTCCCTTTAGGTAGTGGAAGGTTGTACCATCTTCTGGGCTAAACAAACTGACCTTCCCCAGCCTCTCCTCAGAAGTAGTGTGATAATCTCAGTGGCCCTCTGCTGCACTTCCTCTGGTGTGGTGGTGTCTCTCTTGTGCTAGGAAACCCATAGCTGGGCATGGTACTCCTGATGTAGCTTTACTAATGCTGAGTGGAGGGGAATGATAATTTCCTTCAAGCTGCTGGTTTATGTTCTTGCTGATACAGCCCAGCATACGGGTTGCCTTTTCTGCTGTGAGAGCACACTACTGACTCACACTTACCTTGTCCACCTGGATGTTGCTCCCACACCCTGCAACCCCTAGGTTGCAGAGCCACTACCTAGCCAGTCTGCAGCCTGTACAAGTATGGGGTTATTTTACTGGATTGATAATCCCAATATGGGGTTCTTCCATTCCAGGTGCAGGACTTTGCATTTGCCTTTGTCCAACTTCATGAGTTTTCTGTTGAGAAATTCCTCCAGCTTGTCAGGGCCCTTCCGAATGGCAGCCCTGGCCCTGATGAAGATGGTAAACAGTATCAGCTTCAATATTGACCCTTGAGGAATGCTGCTAATGATTTGCTGTCACTTGAACCACCAATTACTCAGTCCAGCTAGCTTCTGACCTTACTGTAGTATACTTCTCTAATCCGTATGTTCCCAGCTTGCTTACAAAGACACTGTGAGGGTGACTGAGCACTGGAACAGGCTGCTCGGGGAGGTTGTGGAGTCTCCATCCTTGGAGATATTCAGAACCCATCTGGATGTGGTCCTGGGCAACTGGGTGTGGGTGCCCCTGCTGGAGCAGGGGGGTTGGACCAGGTGACCTCCAGAGGTGCCTTCCAGCTGATTCAGTGATTCTCTTGAAAGCCTCGCTAAGGAAATAGAGTGTTTTCCTCTCCCCCACTAAGCCACTCATTTCTGCATAAAAGGTAAACAGTCAAGCATGATTTGTCATGGGTAAATTTGAGGCGGGATTTACAAAGTGTGCTTATTTAATGTATCTAGACTATAACAGCAATGTACACAGCAGAACCAATACCAAAAGCCTCAATGGAAAACAAACTAAAAGATGCCGGATCTGTTTTGTGGTGGTTTACATCACCATATGGAAATTCACCACCTCTCTGCCAGATTACTGGGAAGAATGTGTTCTAGACTGGCAATGGCCTGTTCTGTCTCCAGGTGTGTAGACTTGGAAGCTGTGATATTTAATGCATCTCATCTGCCAAGCTATTATCCTTAAACAAGGGGAGAAGGGAGCTTAGAAAGATGTACCCAATTGGCTGACCGAACTGGGTGTTACCTGTTCTAATTTAGCAGGTAACCTCAAATCCCTCAACATTTGTAGGTGATTCGTATGTTTGTGACAGATGGGATGTGGTCTTATAAGTGGGTAGGCAGAGATGCATGATGGCCTAGAAAAGACTTTGATTCTACTATGTTGTTTCAGATGTGTTGTTGAATAAGCTCATAAAAGATCTTTGGCAGGAGCTCTGTTTTCTAATATGCACAATATCCAACCTCGGTAGAGTATGTGCACTCTGTAATAACAGAGGAGGCTGCGGAGCTGTGTCAGTCTGGAGAATGGACCTGGTGTAATCGTATTAACCTGTCCTGCCTAATGCCACGCCAGTGAAAAACAGACTGACTCTTCAGCAAGCAAATCTTAGGATGTGCATTAGCAAAAAGAAAATATTTTATGTATGTGTCTGATCTGTGGCAGTTCATTGTTCAAGATACCGTGCTGTTGTTGTTTGGAAAGAAAATGAGGGTGGTGGGAAGCAGGCTTAAGGATTCTAATAGATAGACCTGATGACCTTATTAGGAGAACAAAGGCAAACAAGGTTGAAAGAGCTGAGTGGTTTTCATGGTATATCCACACTCTTTAAAAACTTTTCAGATACACTCTGGATTCAGATAATGTGATAGCATGCCACTTACAGTTGCTTTAGATCTAGCTTCTCTGGAGGCCAGTCTGCATTTTTAGAATTCCAGTCAAATTGGAACAGCTATAAACATCATCCTTAAGCCAGATCCAGCTCACTGAGCAAAAAGTTATGTATGGTTGAAGTACCTCTGTCTTTAGCTAGTGAAGAGCTTCAAAGTTAACTCAACAGATTAACAACTCTTTGGCAGATTCTATCATTGGAGAGACAAAAAGCAAACCAACCTGACCAGATTTTATTGTGGTTTCAGTAGAAATTTTCAGAAATAGTTTCTTGCAAAAGACCTGTCCTGAAAGCTTTTTTAGGTGAGCACTATGTGGTTTAATCGTCCTATTCCACTGCTTACTATTCAGTTGCGCGCTCTGTTGCCCTTGAACTGGCATGTTCCATCCATTAATCTTAAGCACTTTGCTAACTTTCCCTAGTCCACCAAAAAAAAAAAAAATCTCATTTACTAGCATTCTGCTATCCCTGCCTTATAAACAGAGAGGCTAAAGCATGCAGGGTGTCTGTGTGTTTGGTTGGTTTGGTTTTTAAAAGTAACGCTGGACTTCCACATGGCTGTGTGCACAGAGGATTCTATGTACTGCTACAGGGAAGGTGTACTCAGCAGGGCTCCTCACAGGCCAGGTTTCTTAGTGGCTCAGGTGAGGTGCCTGTTGGAGCTCGTTACGTCTCCTTCCTGCCTGCATCTGTGGGTTTCTCTCCTTGCAAAACAGAAGGGAATGGTGTGTGCCCAGGTTTCCATCTGATGAGCAGCTGTGACTCCAGCAAAAGGGCTCATTAGGTATTGGGATTCAGTAGTGCAGTGGGAAGTGTGTGATTGTCTGGTAATAGGGTTAATAGGGAACCTAGGCAATTAACCTGTCCCTGACATCAGTCTGCACAAACAGCAGTGGAGATTGTGCCCAAGATATGTCAGGGATCAGTTTAAAGCTCCTGACTGTTCTGATACAGTGTGGTGGATAATTTTAGGCATTTACAGGAGGGTATCGAACAGGGGAGTGTTAAGTTCAGGTTCATTGCACTCCAGTGAAAATATTTAATAATAAAAGACCAGGTATTATGCTTGTCTATATATTGATTGTCTGTGTATGTAGCTGAAAAATGATGTCTACCTGGGGAGAAACAGAAACTTATTTTCAGGCATTTCTTGTGATACAGTATGGAAGGAGTCTGGGTCACTACCACCAATAGTAAAATGCACTGAAAATTTTATTGAATTTACATTAGGAACACTTATATTCTGGTTGTTTTTACTTTGTTTAAAGTACTAGAAAACAAGTTTTACTGCTGGAGAAAACAAAACTGGAATATGTATCCATTAAATGTTTGTACTCGAGTGAAACTGTTCTTATCAGGTTAGTTTCAGGAGTCCTAGCACTGCACAAAAATAGAATGAGAAGGTTATACATAGCCCAGTGTACTATGAGGTAAGTTTCTCAGTGTTACCTGTAATTACATGTTTGTACAAACTAAATGCGAGTACAATGTATTTAAAAAGGAAGAAAAAAAAAAATGTGATAAAGGTGACTCTTTGTCTTGCAAAGAAACGAAGAAACAAATTTTCTAGAGGAAAATCCACAGTGAAGGTGATGTCTTTAAAGAGAACATTGCAATTGTTTTTTCTGTGGTTACATGTGAGTTATGTTTGTATAGAAGAGTATTACCTTCTTTCTTCCATTTGAATGACTGCTGCAGATGGCTTTCTTCATGTCTCCAATCCTTGATAATGCCTCCCCTTCCCTTCCCCCTCCTCATCTCCCACCCCACAAATTTCTTTAGTACTGTGAATTACAGGCTCATCGTGCAAGCATGGCGTGAGTAGATAATATAAGCATTGAGATTTTCAATGTTCAGTTTTAGAAACAAGAATGAATGAGACATTTCCCACTCTGAGGGCCTCATGTAAAGCACACTAAAGTCACTTGGCTCAAGTCCAGAGTTTCATTTAAAAATGGGCATTCTAAAACTTGTCGTGATAGTTAAGCTTTTACCCATTCTTGCCTGCTTCTTTTCTGAAATTCTTTTCCCCTTATGTACCACTTGCTCTTTTTGGTCTCATCCTTCATAACCATCTTTGTTCTAGTATTTGTCAGTACTTGTGGCATGTAAATGTAGATTCTAGGTAGGTTTATATGTTCATTTTATTATTGAAAGGGTGTTTGGGCTCATGGATGGGCTTGGTCTTAACAGCCTCGTAAACTCTTATTTGCAGCATATGTGAGTCACTGCAATGGGAAGGGGGGGAAAAAACCAGGAGGAGGAGGACTGGCTCCTTCAGTGTTTATCTAGTCAAGGTTAAACCATGACTTTAAACACAAGAAGTATTAGTCTCTATTTTTGAAAATGTTCAGCTTCCAACTGAGCTTTGCTCTAAACAGCGTGCTTAAATAGTACTCACTGTTACTGCATTAGCTTTAACTTCTAAGTCCATTTGTCCTAACTGAAGCTAAAAAGTCTTTAAATGTTGAAACATAGTTTCATATTTCATCTGACTGCATCCTCTAGCAATTTAGTTACCAGAATTAGTTTAAATGTGAATACTGTGTATGTCTACTTATAGGAGAAAAGCCATAGCACTTCTACCTTCTGCAATAGTAGTCTGACTACTGTAATGTGGCACAGGTAGTTTGTGTGTAATCAGTCTTCCAATAGCCAAGTACAAAGATTTTGCCTGATGATAACATCAGTTGACATTGTTTTCCTGTCAGTATGGCTGTGCTTTTTATAGAAAGTACGTAGCTTGGTCAGCATCAGATCTTTAAAAGATTGATAAATTAAGATGTCACTCAGAGATGCGGTCACTGACTCTGAGCATGTTCCTATTCTCGTGCAGTGAAAGTACAGTAATTTGCTTAAATCTTCTTTATGCTTGCTGTGGATTGGTCAATCATCTTTGTCTTGCCTTCTATGCTATCCCTACACCTAAAAATAATAATGGAAGCGTGTGTATGTATCTGTATGTGTTGTGCAGTTTTCTTTTACATACATGCACACACACACAAATGAAACTTAAATACAGTTCTTGCAGAAGACCTTGTGGGAAGGTTTTTTTCTGTGAAACCTGCCATATCAGAGAGTCCTGTCCCAGGCTAAAAAAAAAAAAATTTCAAACAACTGTTCTAAGGGGACCTATCCTAGTGACATAGATCAAACACTTCTTTTTGTATAAAAACTGTTATCTAGTACTGATATCTTTATGTTATAGCTTTGAAATGGGAAGATCTGAGCTATTTAGAAATAGTGCACTGTTCCTGTGAGCAGCATTTATTTAAAACCAGTGTTGTGGGAAGAATCTCTGCTCTCCTGTATCCTCTCTGCCCCTTCCTTTGTAGTTGTCTAGTTGCAGCATATATTTGTCAAACTTTTCTTCAGAGCAGTAAAGGTCTTAAGCCTGCAGCCATCCTGTTTTCCCTCAGCAAGACTTTGCAGCTTTTCATGTTTGTTTAGAAGTAGACAGAATTGACAACTGGGTATCGTAATTCACACTAGTGAAGTTAGCAATGCTGGGGAGCTTGTGTAACAGAATCAGGAATTGCAGCTCGTGGGTGCAGTTTGATTCTTGTCGATCTCCATATCCTTTAGCTGGTGTTGACAGTAAGTATGTAAATAATGTTTTAAAAAAAACCAGCCAAGTACAAAACCACAGAGCTCAGGGTACTAAGAATAGTGCATAATGGACAGAAATTGCTGGGGCTTTCTCCCCCCTCACTTCTTGTAGGATTCTGCTCTTTGGAGTATTGTACATAAATTTTTAGCAATGGAAATAAGAGGTATGATCTTGAAACATGGCTTGTGATCCTTTGTATAGCTCATAACTATACCAACAATTTAAATTATGGTCAGTTGATTGCAAGGGGCAAATTAAACCTGTACTCTTATTTCAAGTTACTTTTTTATATGTAACTCATTGTTGACTAACACTGGTCCTAAATAGGTGTTCAATTCCTCAAACTGCTGTTTTTTGGATGCTGTAGAGTAGCACAAGAAGAGAAAGAGATTTTCCAATAAAGAAAAAAGAGAAAACATAACCATTAATGAAGAGATGGCTTCAGTTAAGTCTTCTACCACCAGATTGGGGGTCTCTATTAGCCTGTCACAGCCTACGTTTGCTGGTCTTTGCGTCGTGCTACAGGGCCTATATTTCCCTAGGAACAGGGAAAATTGGGTGAATATTGATGTTAATGATCAGTGATGTGGGTTGAATTGCCCTTTCAGTACAGTGTTGTTAATTTTTAAACAAATTCCAGTCACAGACTTACTTGAAATAAAACTCTTATCCTATGCCTGTGTTTTACCCCGATGATCAATCTGTCTGCATTCTCTTCTTACTTGAGAAGAGCTCAGTAACACATACCTCCTATTCCACTTCAGGGGATGAGGCTTTTTAGTAGAAAAGTATTTCTAGTAGCTTTTTAATCATGTCTTGCAAAAGAAGAGCAGTGCACCTTGCATCCCTTCTGGATGGCCTTTCTGCCGAGGACCTCTGGCTATAGACCCGTGGAGCTACCAACGTTGCTGATTGTCAGGGCTGCCTAATTAAAGCTTTACTATATGTAGCTGTGGTATGGCATACTGTGTTCAGCTGGTTCACATAAGTACAAATGGAGACCTACTCATAATACATTAATTAGTTGCTAGGCAAGATGTGACTGCTTACCATGAAGCATTTGTTCCTTAGGCAGTTGTTCCATACATTATTTTGCATAGAAGAGAGATCTAGATTTTTTTTTAAGGCTGGTTTCTTTCTGCAAAAGCTGGATGTGCACATGATTGCTAGTTCTGCTTTCAGAACTTTTTATGAGTTAGGTAGCTACTGGAGATAGAAACAAATAATGTGTAGGGCTGGCTGTAGCTCTTTCCCTTCCCAGCTGAGATACTACCCTCCCTGTAAACTGCTCTACTCCTGGCATAGTAACTCTTATCTATACGGTTGTTCAGATGCAAGGAAAAGGTTAGAGGCTGTTTCCAAGCGGATGATTCTGCAGCTTGATGTCTAGGGCTTACTTGTTATGCGAAAGGTCGGTTCATGGCAGTTGGGAGTTAGTTAAGTGACTGTAGCTGCTGTGTGACATGCTGAGCTTACAGTGGATTTAGGATAGTTGAGTTACATTTCTTGTTTGTTCCTAGCCAATGTGTTCTACATCCATGGGTCTTGCAGTTACCTGGGGCGTTTAGGCAGAGCTTGAGCAGGTCTGCAAAAGTAACATTTATCCTAAAGCTAAAATAAAAGCAGACTGTGCTCTCAATAAGAAATACAGTCATACTGCATCAGTTCAAAAGTCCAGTCTGGTGCAGTATTCTTTTTTCCAAGAATAGCTAGAGAAAAGTCTAGGAACTGGGTAGGCACAGCATGATACTTCCCCAGTATGTGCTTCTGGCTGTGTGCAACCTTGGTGTTTCTGACAGTGTATTTCCTCATCGTGGTGGACCTGAAGTAGGTTAAAGTACAAAGCATGCTTTGATGTACAATTGCATTAGGCTGATCTCAAAATCCAAGAGGAAACAAAGGCCACCAGAACATGTTTCTCAAAGAGATAAAGGACTGAGTTACCCTGTAGGTGCCCAAATTTTAGCTCCTTGTAGTGTCTGTTGCCTTTCTTAAAAGGCAGTCACTAATGTTTTTAAGGAGACATTTTGAGAGAGAATCTGGAAGCAGCTGGTCAAACTCATGTAGCCTGTTAACTAAACCAGAAACAGATGATAATAAGGGTTGGATTCTTTTTAAAAAAGTGAATTTCTCTTGCCTTTTTTTCCCATCCATCCAGTTTAAAAAAAAAAAAAAGGGGGTGGGGGGGAAGCTAGCTGCTCACTGTCTGAACTTGTAGGACTCTGCTTGCCAGTGAGATGTGTATTGTTTGGAGCTTGCTATTCTGAGTAAACATAATGTCTGGGATCTGCCAAGGATGTTTACAGGATACGCATAGCAAGTCTCTGAATGAGGCACTTCAGCACACTGAAACCCTCAAAGTGCAGCAGTAACTTCTCAGCCATGTAGGAGCAACAACCTACAGTTTCCTCCTGGTTTTCTACTCCCTCTCTTGCCTTTAATTGGCAGGAATAGTTTTGGCCTTCTCTGCCTCTGGTGGCAAAAGCGTAGGCCAAATAAAACTACTGAATCTGGATAAATTGCACTTAAAACCAAACCATCCCTTTTCTTGTGCCTGGCTTGTGTTATAAGCAATCACTCTGCTCATGATGGTCCAATGCTACTACTGTGAATGGGTAATTTCACTTTCTTTTATGTATACAATAGCTTTTCTGAAAACTCCTGGATGCATACCGGTTTCATACCTTTCTCAGAAAATAAAGCACACGTTTTCAGAACTAGGTTTAAAAACCCTGTGGTAATAGAAGCAAGAGTTGGTGAAAAGGAAAAACAGTCTGTTTGGTTTCTGGGAGTGAATATGAAACCAGTTAGTGTAAGTAATGGGGAAAGCCTGTTTGGGCTAATCCTAGGTGTCTGTGGTGTTCTCAGTGAGCAATGCTGGATAAGGTTAGTGTATATTAATTTAAAAACAGTATTTCCTTCTGGGTTGTTTTTGTTTGGATTTTTAAAATTTATTTCTTGATTGGTGTTGAAATAAACTGTAAGGTGCTATTGTAGAGACTGTGCTCTGGATTGGCAATTTTTCAATGTTTTGGGTATAAAAAGTGATTATGAGAACTGGAAATGGTACAGTGTGGTGAGTCACGTATGTGTAGGAAAGAGCTGTTGTTCTCTTAGGATATGAGTCCTGTGAAAGTGTTTCAAGCAGCTGTGGATGTCCCAGTCTAAACTGGATTGGCTGGTATAATCTCTGGAAGTAGATAGGTGCTTATTAAATAGTGGGAAATTGTTACTTTTATTTATTTTTTTTCTCTTTAGAGAGAGAGGTAGCCTTATGCCTGTAAGAGGGGATATATAACAAGAGGCCAGAAGTGTTAAGTTAAGCAGTGGCCCCAGCATAGTAACTATGTCAGTGGTAGTGCAGCTGTTGCTGGTCCTTTCTATCTCAAGAAATACCACAAACCGGTTGAGATGGGACTGTCTGTATTAGCACTCAAAGTTGACAAATGGAAATACAGAGGACAGTATAGTCCTAGCACTTTGAAATAAAATTTAAAAATGCTGCACAGGTACTCTACCCAATAGTGTCTCTTGCTGTTATTCTCAAATAAGAATTTGCTTCCTTATCAATGATTTTTACTCCTTCCAATAGCTTAAGAACAGTGTGGTTAGATTAATTCTTGCTAATTATGATCTCTTTTACAGACTCTCCATGAAGCAGGATACTTGGGAAGCAAAACAAGTAGTAAAACCTTTGCTCCCCTCCCTGATTAAGAAGCACTATCTGTTTGGGGGTGCAGCGGGGGGGGATGTAGCCATGGTAGACCTGCAGTCTAATGTTGCCTTGGGCTCTTCTGGGTTTGTTCCGCTTACCTATGCACCATGCTGAACATTGCCAGATATGCCCGGTTAACATATGTGATTGATCTGTATCTTTAATCCTACACAATACTTGGAAGGCTTTCTTATATTTAAAGTGTCCTAGCTCTTCTTGGGATACCAACTTTGTTTACTAGTAATGCTAATCCAGGCCGAGTCTTTAAATAATCCTGTCTCTGTGGACCATGAGAACATGGTATACTGAAAGTGAGGATAAACTCTCACAAAAGAATCTGATGTGTAAGAACAACTGTAGTACATGTCTATCTGATACCAGCTTCAGGTATGTAGGTTATTCTGACTATAAACTAGACATTTAGAGTGTCTGTTTTCTGAGCAGACAGTTGCCTTTTTTGGCTGATAATTTACAAAATTTATATCCCCAAAGGATACATGTATATTACTTACCATAATCTGGAGGGTGCTTTATTCGACAGTCTGGTTAGATTAAATTCACACATTTGTTCATGTTTGTAAGGCTACTTCTGCAATGCTACTACCTCAGTCATTCTCATTAAACATTTCTGGTTATATAAATAATGTGTTGTTAACTCAAATTCTGTTGGAATCTGATTCAAGCTGTGTGTGCTGTTGGGCCATCCGCTTGTGGAAGACAAGTTTCAAAACAGCTTTAGACTTTCCAGCTTGAATTGTTGATGGCAAATGAGAGTACCACAGGGCAAGGATGCTGCTGGTGCTTGCTTAGCAAAAGGGAATTGCTCCTGAAGTCCTTAATTAGCTGTGGTATTGTTTTGCCGGAAGACAGTGTTGCCCCACTGTTGTCATGGAGAAACTAACACTTTGTCTTCGTATTGAAGCTTGGAAGTACAATACTAAGTTACGTAAGCATTTAATGTCTCTGTAGTTCCATCTTGGCTATGTGTGCGCACATAGGTGGCAATTGTACTCCTGTGTTACACACTGATGGTACTGAGCTCTGCAGGGAATACAAGTACAGATCAGAAAACTTAAAACCCAAAGAATGGTTTATGCTAGTATGCAAACAGGTTTACCATGAATGTGATTTAAAAGTTAGAAGTGATACAGGCAGGATTGATTTCTTCGTGTCTCTTTTCCTGCAAGATAAGGAACTTACAAGTAATAAGCATAGTTTGACTTAGTCTCAGAAAATAGGTGCAGCTGGAAAGATACCCCAACATAGTTCTGCAATGAAAAGAAAACTGTAAAGATGCCTTAGTATCTTGCGTGGTAACAATTAACCTAGATTTACACTAGTATTATAGGTAGCTAGTAAGGATGGAGTATCCCAAAATGTTGCAGAATATGTTGCCAAATGCAGTTAGGGAAATGTTTTCAATATTAGTATGCATAGTTAAAGTGGATTAAAGAGTGTATGAGAGATTGTGGGAATTGTGGTATATCTACAGAAGAATTTATCAAGGAGTGACTCTCATGCCATCCCGTCTCTCCACAATATTTTGTATAAGTAATGCAGATGCTAGTTATTTGCATTGTTTCTCTTTCTTCTGTCAAACCATAATTATGTAATGGTTGCTCTTGCAGTGGAAGCTCTTATAAAAATCAGCTGGTATGTTTATTTCACTGCTGTTACTTGGTGTTCTCATCATAGAATCTAGGCTGAAGCTCTGCTGCTTATACTGGAATTGAGCAGGATTGATACAAGCTACGCCTCAGGCATAGCCACCGCCCTCTTATGTTCTCACTGAACAAAACCTTGTCTGTCTGGTCCCCCTTCTTATTTTGCACTGCTTTGATTGTATGCTCTGGGGGGGTCAGAAACATGTATTTTAAAAGTTTGTGTGGAGCACGATAGAATGAAGCCCTAATAGGGAGACTTCTCAGGGCTGCTGAAATATCATAGTCAATAACAATCTGAAAAATAATGATAAAGCTTTTAAGTTGTTTGCAGTTTCTATTTAACTTCTCTGTCTTCTTTTCTTACTATTAAGGTGGCCTTCCCTACAGTTTAGGGTCACATCTTTCTGGGTAATATGCAAACCACCCTGATAATATACTACTTGGCCTGTAGAGTTTGTTGCCAAACATGGGATAAGTAAGAGTAAAAATTAGTAAGTTTTAAGGAAGAGAATATGAAATACAAAGAGAAATAAATTGTTGTGGCTTGGATCAAATCTCAAGAGTATATTTTTTGAGGTCAAAAATAATTTGATTTGGTATAATGTAATGTTGTCTCTTTTCATAATCTAGCTTTGTGTTTTATAGGTAACATAGGTGAATCCAAGCAGACTCGTATCTGAGGCTTGGATTTAGACATCTAAAAACTCAATTTTCTAGCCTGTGTCAGAGCAAGTTTTGTGTGAGCTATGGTCAGTGCTGTACTGTTCAAATAGGTATTCAGTCAGATCTGAAGCCAGAGTAAACTGGTTTTGACGTGGTTTCCCACAGCCTTCTCCTGGACAAACTGGTAAACTGTAGATTGGATAGGTGGCCTGTGAGATAAGTAGGAAACTGGCTAACAGACCATATTCAGAGGGTGGTCATCAATGTTTTTTACTCAAGCTGGCAGCCTGTTAAAGTGGGGTCCCTCAGGGATCAATACGGGACTCTGCACTGTTCAACATCTTCATAAATGATCTGGATGATAGGATTGAAAGCACCATCACTGCATTTGTTGATGACACCAAACTGGGTGGGGAGGTGGACAAGTGAGAAGGGTGAACCATCTTAAAGAGACCTGGATGGGCTGGAAGGGAAGAGTGGGCTAGCAAGAGCAGTATGAAGTTTAACAGAGACAAATCCAAAGTTCTGCACCTGGGATGGAATGACCAAACAGCCCAGTACAGGCTAGGATCTGTGTGACTGGGGAGCAGCGTTGCGGAAAGGGACCTGGGGGTCCTGGTGGAAATGCAAAGCTGAATATGAGTCAGCAGTGTGATGCTGCAGCAATGAAGGCAAATTGGATCCTGGGATGCATTCACAGGGGTGTTACTAGCAGAGAGAAAGGTGTGATCATCCCACTCAGGCTACACCTGGAGTACTGTGTTCAGTTCTGGTACCCACAATTCAAGAAAGATGTGGACAGACTGGAAAGGTCCAAAGGAGGGGGGGCACAAAAATGATCAAAGGGCTGGAGAACCTGCCCTGTGAGGAAAGACTGAAGGAGTTCAGGCTTTTCTCCCTGGAGATGAGAATGCTCAGGGTGAACCTCATCACAGGATTCTAGTACTTAAAAGGGTGGCTAGAAAGAGGATGGAGGCTTTCTCTTGTGTCCAGAGAAGGGCAATGAAGCTGGTGAGGGGCCTGGAGCACAAGTCTGATGAGGAGCGGCTGAGGGAACTGGGGTTGTTTAGCCTGGAGAAAAGGAGGCTGAGGGGAGACCTTATTGCTCCCTACAACTACCTGAAAGGAGGGTGTAGTGAGGTGGGTGCTGGTCTCTTCTGTCAGGTGGCTGGTGATAGGATGAGAGGAAATGGCCTCAAGTTGCGGCAGGGGAGGTTTAGATTGGACATTAAGAAAAATTTCTTGACTGAAGGGGTTGTCAGGCGTTGGAACAGGCTGCCCAGGGAAGTGGTGGAGTCATCATCCATGGAGGTATTCAAAAAGCACTCCATGACATGGTTTTGTGGGCATGATTGATGGTTGGACTCGATCTTAAAGGTCTTTTCCAACCTAAATGATTCTATGATTCTATTTCCAAGGAGCCATGTGGAAAAGACAAGGGGCAATGGATACAAGTTGCACCGGGAGAGATTTGATTTTGTCTCCATAAGAAAGAAACTATTTACACTGAGAACAATCATTCACTGGAACAACTTCTCCAGGGATGTGGTAGAGTCCCCATCACTGGAGGTTTTCAAGATGCAATTGGACAGGGTGCTCGATAATCTTATCTAGGCCTGCTTTCCTATGAAAGGTTGGACCAGATGATCTTTTGAGGTCCCTTCCAACCTGGGATGTTCTAGGATTCTGTGATTGTTTCTAGGATTGTTCTTGGGCCTTGCATTGCAATGAGAGTCAATATTTCTTCCTCTTCTCTGTCCTGTGCCTTTCTAGGTAGGGACTGCCTCAGCATGGATCAGCGTTAATGCAGTTCCTACCCATGAAGTCAGTGTGCAACACACGGGCAGCCCAGGAGGACTGTAGTCAGCCTATTGCTTTTTCTGGGTTGAAGTGGACCTCCATGCAAACTTGAATCAGTAGCCTGGCCTGAGCAGTACTGACAGTGGGTCTGGTGCATTGCCCTGTCACTTCCCTTCATTTTCTAGCCATACCTTTCTTTGAAATGACAACAGTTCTTTTTCATAAATGACACTGTAAAGAACAAAGTGAAGAAAAGTAGAAATAAATTTCAGAACAGAACAAACCAGGGAGGCAATCCAGATGGCAATATCTACAAAGGATTTGGTTTCTTTCCCACTAGATCTGGACATCAAATCTGATTCTCCATCTTAATTCCCAGTTTTCATAGATCTAGTTAGAATACCGATATATGCCATGAACTGTGGCAGTGCTAGGAAATTTTAAAAAAGACTGCTCATTCTACTAGAAGCTGTGTGGTCTGGCTCTGTTCCAATACAAGCCTTGTTCCTTGTCCCACGACACACAGTTAGAAACGCACGTTTGTCCTGATTACCTGAAATATAGTTCATGAATTAGTTGAAGTCAGTTCTGGTTTGGCAGTGAGAAATGGCTTTCTGATATACATTCAGTTGATTCAAAGCATGGGAGGTAGCTTTGCTGTTCACTTCAGGTACAAAACCAGAGTTATCTAGGCTTTACTGATTAAAGGAAACTTTATCTATATGCTGAATCTCTTTATATGCAGTAAATTACTGCTATATGGAAAGAAATCTTACATCATCCCTCATAGGTACACTATCCAGTACTGCAGGCTGAGCAGACCCAGGAATTTATTTTAATTGTTAATGGTAGGTTTAATACTTCTTACAAGCTGGAAATGCCAGGAAATAATTGCTGTCTTAGTTCATGGGAGTGTTTTATCATTTAGATGGCCCTCACATAAACTATAAACAATCTAAACATTAATGCTGGAAAGACCAATTTAAATCAGTACTTAATGCTAATCTATACTTGGCTCTTCCTTGTGTTTCCCATGAGTGCAGTTTCACACTGATAGCAGCAGGAATGAACACTGCTGATGGGAAGGCACTGGAAATCTCTCTTTAATTTGAAATCAGAATACAATATTATTTGTAGAAAGTCTTAAATGATAGAAATAACTGTAGCATTTTGGCTGTACTTGAACTCTTGTCGCTTTAGTGTATATATAGTACTGAATCAGTGCTAGTGCTGCTGTGGGGAAGTGGCTAAAGATATGGCACTGTTCTACAGTGGCTCACGAGATGCTCCAAGAAGTCTGTATGCAGTGGATGTGGATGTCATCATGGCTAGCAGTTGGCTTTGAAATAGTCCTTGTGACCTGCTTCCTTTCAAAGAAAACCAGGGGCTAATCTTAATGTCTAGTTATTGGTGAGATAAGATGCTTCATGTTCTAGGGATTACAGTATTGTTTGGCTGCTGTGATTGGCTGGTTATTTTATATAATAGATAATAATTATGTACAGAAAGGTAATATAAATGTAATAAATATATTGGTTAGCTTAGTGCAGGACCAGGACCTTAAACCATCTTGCCTTCTAGGTCACTGTTTTGTGCTTGTGTAGGAAATCATCAGGGATTTGAGAAAGCTACTGCTTTTAATTGGCACTTATTTCACTTGCTCTGAAAGGGCTTTTTACACGTAACTCCCTGAACCTGTTGGCTCTGAGATATTTTGAAGTGTGGTGCTTCAAGCACAAGTCTGGGTGCTTGGTACTCATGCTGATAATGGGCAGTCCCAGGGCTGAATTAATTTATAACCTTATAGAAGGCATATGTCTCCTCTGTAGGAAACCATGTGTTTTACAATTTAGCTGTATCCACCTCTATCTAGGAGAGAGCTGGGACACCATCAGGTCTCCAATATAGGTCCTTTACTACCTTAATCTTATAATTTCACCACTGTCTTTTAGATGTTGGATGTGCTCTTTGGCACTGAAGCTTCATGTGATGAATCCCTAGCTAGGGAAGCTGCACATTGTACGTTCACCAGTAGTCATCTTGTTTGGGCTGTGACAGAAAGGCTGCAATCGCAATTGTAAGCGGGTATGTTCTTCTTGGTGCAGCAGTCTGTATGGCAACCGGCAAGTTGGGAACCAAGGAGGGATGTCTGAAATTTCCTACCAGTAGAGGGAAGGAGAGCTGGGTGTAATGGCTTAGAGGGCAAAAGGACAAACAATCATAGGAGCCACTCTGGAAGGACTTCCTTGGTACTTCATTGCAGGTGGCCCCTGGATACAACCATGGAGAGGATGACACATTGCAGAGATGGAAATTAAGTTGAGATTGTTGTCCATGCCTGATTATGAGTAAAAGTAGCATGGTTTTTTTCATGACTTAAGATTTCTTCAGTTCCAAACATATACTTCTGCAGCAAGACTTGTCATCTATTTTCACAGAATTGCAGGATGATTGAGGTTGGAAGGGACCTCTGGGGGTTTTGGAGGGGAGAAGGGCTAGGGTGGTGGAGAATTATGGTTGTTCTTCTTTCCTTTTTGAAGAAGGATGTGCTTAAAAGCTGGCATCTCTAGTTTCCCCGCTCTGTAACTTGTCTAGGTTTACAGAAGTCGAACTACTTTCTTTTTTTAATGACATAGTTGCTCTGCATACAATAAAGTCAAATAAGTAGCTTCCTCACTAAAGCACTTAACCGTGAACTTATTTTTAAAAGTATGGATTTCTTGCTCACGTTGTCCTTTAATGAAAGAGTCAGTAGCAGCATCTCACAGCTTTGTGCATAGCATACGGATATAAGGGTTGAACACCAATGTCTTCTAGAGTGACTGTGTAAAACTACAGGATTCTGAAACTATTCCTTGTTGAATCTGTCTATTCTCAGTGCTGTCTTGTTGCTTCTTGATCCTAAGCCTGAGACTCTGATTCAACCTGTTAAATGAGAATTTAGTTTGGCAGCCACTGTCTTCAATTTTACCTGTCTCGCAGTTGTTTTCAGTGCACATTGTGTTCTTTCTGTCCTCTTCATTTTTTCCTCCATTCCTGAAGGTACTGCAGTTGCCACAGCATTTTTGTTTTCCTTTCTAGCTATGTGACTGGCTCACTGCAGCTATATCATGAGGGTCATGGCTTACACCTCTGGGAAATTGTTACGCTCCAGAGTTTGTTTACTGCAGATTTGATGATCCACAAAGATTTAGGCAATAATGCTTTTTATAGTACTGCATGTAGCAGCACCTACATTCTTTTTTCCTCTAAGTAACAATGATGGCTGGACTCCTCTGAGAGAGCTCATGGGTCCCAACAAGCCCTGTATGAGCTGGGGGCAGGTAGCATGTATGCAAGGTCTGGGCATTAGCAATCTATAGGCTGTGACTGCTATTATCAAGGAACTGGTCCAGTTTCATTGCTGCCATCTGCTGAAACTAGAGCTTGCCACCTCCTTGAGCAGACTAATGGGAAGCATAGTTTTCAAGATGAGATCTGAAATGCCACAATATCGCTAGAAATAATAATTTAAAATGCCCCTCCCTCCAATGAGGACTTCCAAAATGTTTGTTTGCTTTTTGTTAAAGTTCAGCTTCCTGTGCAGCTTTAGTGGTCCTAATTAATACTCATTCTGTACCTATTAATTCTTTCCCTGCTAATTTTTTTTAATATGTCTCTGATACAGCTCTGCCCAGTATCTCCTGTTTTCTGAGCAGTAACTCATGAATCTGTTTAGCTTTTCTGTGTTGTCTTTAATACAAAAAAGATGCTCTTTTTTTGTGTTAATGAAAACTCCTGTATGTACTTCAGAAAACTCTTATGATTTAATATTTTGGGGAAGAGTGTCTTTTATTTTAAATACTCTTTAGCTGCTTGGTGACTTTGCTTGACAAGATCTTGCTTGCTAAACTTGATTTGAAAAATGTTTATTGCACAAAAAACCCCAAACTATTTTCTAGCACTGGTTAAATGCTTTTAAAATTGCAGGGTTCACTACACGCTTTTGGTCAGAAGGCAAAACATATTTATTCCTATAACTAATATAACAAGTACTCATAGAATAAAAACCCCACAGCCTACCTTAATATGCTATATATAGGACTGACTGGGCAGCAATGAAATATGAAAATTTGTACGGTGGTCTTAATGACCAGCTCTTTTTTTTTTTTTTTTTTTTNTTTTTTTTTTTTTTTTTTTTCCTAAGGTTTGTATGATATTACACTTGTTTAAAAAAATGTCTTTTCCCCTTCCCCTCTTAAAGGTAGAGACCTGTGGGTTCTTGTTCTGGGAAGGTTTCCAACCCATCATAAGATTGGCATTCCAGAGTTCAAGTATGTTGCTAATATGCATGGGGATGAGGTACGTTTCAACTTTTGCAATGTCATTTATACCAAATACACTTACCACAGGTTTAGAGTGAACTTTTCTCAGGCGTGTGCTACTTACTATTGAGGTATGTCATACCTCAAAGACTACCTAATATGTGTGTATTTCTTGAGGAATTTCAAGAATAAAGTTCCCTTGTTTTGGTGGAAGGGTTTTAGGAGACGTTACATTACGGTAAAGAATCCTACAATCCTACACCCAAGACCTCTCTTAAGTGGAGAGCTTTGCCTTCTCCATGTGAATAAACCCAGAGGCTTTAACTTTCCTGGCAAAGAGTCAGATGCGATAGTTTGCTTGTACATTATTATTGCCTAGGCATGAAGTATGACTGATAGAACTCTTCAAATACATCCTAAGATCGAATAATAATTGCTGTGAAGCACCAAATTATTTTAGGAAGGAAATTTCTCTTGGAAACCTTAAGCTTGGAATACCTAGATTCACCTGAGATAACACAGTGAGTACAAAACAAAAGGCAATTTCAGGATTAACTTGCTCTGGAAAGAATGCCCACTTATTAATGATAAAGGAGAAAATGGTGATTATGAGCCTTCCTGGTGTAGTACATGAATCTGAAACAGAAAGACTCAAAGCTTCACTCTTCTCTCTAATCTTTTCTTGCTTTCTAGTTCCCTTATTCTTTAGCTTTACCTGCTTATATTAGTCATGTTCAGGATAAGTTTAAACTACACAATATACTTCTATGCAGCCTTTAATGTGAAGGGTAAATTATTCAACAGAAATTGCAAAATCATATATATATATATATATATATATATATATATAATGCTAGACTTTGAATTCCCTAAACTAAGAAAAATAGATATAGTAGGAAGTGTATCCTGTGTAAAGTGTAACATATCACAAGCTATTGCTATTACCAATACCGTGTGTGAGCGCTTGCATGCCTACAGGCACTTGTGACATTATGTGCCAAGAATTTTCCCCAAGTTAGACTAGTTTCACCTTGTTTGACAGTGGCTGTGCTCAAAGTGCTGCTGGGAGTCTTGACTGCTTTGGAATTTAACTCTGTGTGGGAGGAAGCTGATTCATGGTTTCAAATGGGTGCACGTGTTACTGGATGCCCAAGATGGGTTTTGCAACTCCTAAAACCTGGCATGTGTCAGCAGGGTACTCTAGGGTGCTAGGAACTGAGGTTCCACATGGCAGTCCCTGCAGACTGCTGAAGGGAAGTGCAAGTCCATGGCTACAGATGACCCAGCTTTGGTGGGAGAGAGATGGAGGGCAGGATATGATCTCATCCAGAATGGCCTGGCTCTCAAATCCAATATTGCTGGACTGCAGAAGGCCACTCCTCCTATTGAAACTTCCACAATGAAGCACTTCTGCCGTTATCACTGCCTAGCTGGATATGCACGAGGAACTTTGATGGTGGAGACACGCACCGTTTGCATATCCACAGGGTCAGGAATTGCTGGAGATCAGGCAACCTGGATCGCTGCCTAGGATCTAAATTATTATATTGACTTTGTGAGGGAATGAGGCAAGATTTTTTTTTTTTTTACAAAGATCTGGCACTGTGTCTGAGTTTGAGCAGGGTTGACCCTTGAGCTGCCTACGTACCATATAGCACAAAGTGCCATGCTACATTCTAGCTTGTTCATTAGACCAAGCATGCACCTGGGGAAGATTCTGGAAATAGAGCTATTCATCCTCTTCAGGCCCTCATGATGATCTTTGCCTTATGGGGTTTTTTTGTGTGTGTATGGATATAATGCACAGTTGGTGTTTGTTTTTCCTATCTGACCATAAATGTATTTCAGATGGCAGGAAATGAATTCCTCATATAGAGAAGCATTGAAGAACTTGAATATTTTTTCCCATAATCTAAGATTCTGCTGGACTAGTCACTGGGGAAAGATTCAACCAGCCCTATAATATATTAAGCAGATAAGTTTTGCACTGACTGTATGACAAGCTTCAACTTGTGTTCCACAGTCTTTCATAACTTAAAACTGCAGGATTATGGTTTCATTGATCTAGTTGGGTCTTTTGTGCTTCAGTGATGCTTTCCATAAATGGTACAAAGTGAGAAAAGTTCTGTTCTCAAATGTTGTTTGGTGATGCTGCCCTTCTAACCTGTCATGATCACACAAATGACACTTCTTTTTTGACTCAGCTGGCTGGCTGCTCCTAAAACCTGAGTTGGGGGGGAGCCTGAATTGCATGTATGCAGGCTATTCACACATGCTGCTGGAAGAAAACCTAGGTTATTTGGAGAGCTGCCCAACAGGGAAGTTCTAATAAAATATTGTGAGTATGCAATACTAGGAAGAGTATTTTTTTCAGAACTGGAAAGATATTTTTTATTTAAGTAGGGTAATTTTTCTTAATACTGTAAGACATGACCAGCCAAGGTTTAAATGATTTTATTTTGTGATCACCATTGCCAAATAGAGTGAACTTTTGCCCCAGATCCCCAGAGATGTGACAAAAGACTTCTCCCATTCTTTGTGTGCCTGTATGAAGCTGGACACCATTTTTAGCAGTACTTTTTGTTTAACCCAAGCCAGATTAAAAATTGTAATTAGAGGTAGTTCAGTCACTTGCAGCTATGTGAGACTTTAATCAAAATGGCACTAACAGACTGCACAAAATGCATAAGCCTGTGCAATGTTAATAAAGTCAGCATTGAGGAAGATGAGGGAGAGGTTGCCTGCTGTTCTGGGACAGCTCTCATTCTGAACTGGGCAGCAGCCTCTCTTGTCCCAGAGTTGTACTCTTACTTGAAAGATCTTCTCTTCTTCACTGTGTATACTCACATTCCTCTCTGGGAAGAACTCATTCCACTTAACATTGTCCACAACCAAAGCCCCAAACACTCCTAAGTCATAAATGGAGCAGAACTGTCACCTTTTGACCAGCTTACCAGTGGCCTGAGTCCAACCTACGCAACTGAACCACAGGATCTAATTAGAAGGCTTTTCCTAAACCATGTCTATCACAGAAGGGAAACCCTTTAAGGAAAAGCATGTCTGAACAAAGTGTAAACTGCTTGTGCGTTTCTGCATATTCCCTTTAATATATTAAGTATATGGCTTCCTTAACTTTCTGCAGCTATAGTGTAACTGGGCCATCACAAGATAAACTCTTTCCCGGGATGGTAATGCTGATACCAACCCTTTTATCCTAAATCATCCACTTCTGATCACTTTCTTTTCTTAGTGTAATAGTATTTTGCCTCTTTCATTATGTGAAGCTGAGCCTGTACTGATAGGCGTGAGCTAGCCTACATGAAAGGATGTGTTTATCTTGCTGGCTTACCTTGTGGTTTAAGTTAAAGCAACTAGACTCTTATTTTCCATGTCATCATACACATAGTCATATCCACAGAATGGTTTCCTGAGGTATGGTGACTTACTAGGGCTTGGGTGACTGCGGACTGGGGTAGATTTATTTGTGATCAATATAATTGGGGCTTAAAAAAAAAAACCAAACCAACAAACTAATGAATCTTGTGTAGAACTTCTCACTCTCATTTCCAAAAAAAATGAATGGCAGCTGCATTTACCCTATCAAAATGCCAATATAAAAAAAAGGCACTTTTTTTTTCCACCAGGTTGGACAAAAAGAGTTGTGTCCACATACTACACAATATGTTATAAGGAATTTTCAGCACATATGTCCTTTGCACTGTGCAATATAGTGTGGAAGTGGTGTGGCAGGGAAACAAATATGTGCTCTAGAAAAGAGAGTAAAAAAAAAAAAAGTGTTTCTTGTATAGTGAACTATTTTCCACCTGGCTTCAGTATCTGCTGATGTGATGTAAAGAAGGTCAGAAGCACCAGAGATTTCAAAATTCAAAGCAACCAAATCTATTTGCTGACAACAGACTTTGAAAAAAGCTGGATGCTGCTGAGAGATCTTTCAACCCAAGTAGGGCTGCTGCCTTGCCCCAGTTACCTTTTTTCCTTATCTTTACTCCCACTCTTCTGAGTAGGAAAAGAAAAAGTGATCCATTTCTCAGCCAGGTGAAGACTGTGCTGAGAAGCCTGAAGCCTATGGAATTTGTCCAGGTGGTAACATCTTATGCCAGTTACTAGTTCAAAAGCAGGCTTTATGTTGCCACTTGTTCAGTGATAATCCAAGGAACTGCGATTCCCTGTCATACATGGGGTAGTTCTTTTATTTCCATAGTGATTGCTGCTATAGAAATAAATGGGTATGTGTCAAGCTGTGTTTGCACAAACAGTTGCTTTAACACTTTACTAAAGAAGGACAAATAGAGTGGGGTGTGTCACAGCTGTGCATAATAATTAGTGCTGCACCAGTGTTAAAAAAGAACATCTTGTAAGTATGGCATTTAAGTGGTAAACTAGGATGGACCATTGGTTTCTGTGCTGTAACTCTGCTTCCTTAGGTGGGGTTGTGCCTGGTATGTTGTGCTAGGTCTGTAGAGCAGTCAGGGCTGGAGCAAGGAGATGGGCAAGACCATGTTGCTCTGAAACAGGTCCTACCTGATGGTTTGGATCTTTCTTTCAACATAGTTCAACCTAAAAACCAGGCCACGTTTAAGGAAGGAATTTTAATCGTAAAAATGGGCAGAGTCTATCCACCCATAGTGCCCTGGTATTAGGTCTCTATCATGTGGTAACAAAAATTGTTTTAAAAACAGGGATGCTGCAGTGAAGCGTTACAGCGCAGGTGCAATTGGAGCTAACCTTAATCCTTTAACTGGCTGCTGCTAGGGCTTCCTGAGTAAGCCCTTCAGTAGCTGAGCAGGGTGCTGACCCAGCCGTGCCAGAAGCGCTAGTCAGCAAGTTTAAGGGGTATGTCTACAGAAACAGCCGTCACACCCTTTCCTACAGTGTTGATCCTGCCCTGACACATGCATGCTGCTTCGTTCAGGACTTCCCCTGAGGATCCCCAAAAGCCTTTCCTGCTGACTTTCTCCCTTTGGGGCACGCAGGCTGAAAGGGCACGGAGAAACTGAATGTCTAACTGTATCCCTGGAGGTGGGAGGAAGGGTTTTCCTTTGCTTTTGTGTCACTCCTCATCTGAGCTACAGCAAAACAATGCACCTGGGCATTGCCCTCGGGGTACCACAATTAAAACCAAATATTCATCATGTCTTCTCGAAGTCCCAGAGCACATAAAGGCTGTTCCCTGCTCTCTACATCTTCATTTTAGACTAGAGGCAGGTTAAGGTGTCTGTCCTTGACTTTACTGTCAGCAATCTACTTTCACTGTGTCTAGAACCTTTTTTTTGAAGCTTCGAATGGTTCTTCCGGGATGGGTGGCAGATGCCTTCCAAGGGCTTGATCAAACCTTGAGCTATACTTTCCCAGAAACAAAAACTTTCCCTCCCCTCAAACACTTCCAGATGTGCTTTCTCAAGAAATGCATGGTACTCTGGACCAAAACAAAACCACCCCTCTGTCACCCCACCAAAACACAGTGGTAATAAATACACTCTTCCCCCACAAGGGAATGATCAAAGTTCAAACTCTCTGTGATAGAGATTAGCTGAATTAATCTACTACGTACTCGGGTACAATAGCTATACAAGAAATCCTATAAAATAGGGTTAGTTTTTAAAACACTGTATATGTAAGTAAGTCTGGGTTTAACTTTTAAGTGCAAAGAATGTCATCCATGAAAAACTGGTCATCTTCCATTCTTTGTAAACGTTGTCCTTTTCCACCACCTTTTCTTGTNTTTTTTTTTTTTTTTTTTTTTCCCCCTCCTTCCTGCTCCTGCTTCTCTACCGTTTCTTTCCTGGATATCTCTTTGTCAGGCACTGCAGAGAAGTACAGTAGGATTGGAGGCACTTTCCCAGTTTCTCCAGAGAGCAGTCCAGTCTTGTCTAGTTTAGCTATCTGTGTGGTAGGGCCATTCTTGCTGCTTCCGAGTCTGCTAGCTTTATGTCTCATGCCCAGGGCCACATCTTGGCTGACTTCCCTCCCCTCCTTTCTTCCCCCCTCCTGCTCCATGTGCTTCCCAAGATGTCTATCACCCAGAGCTGGAACTGAGCTGCCTGTACAAGACAGGTTCTGTTGCATCCCTTCTTAAACTTCACAGATTAAATTTATCAAACCTGTAGAGCAGTCTGCTTTCATGTGCTCAGGTGCTGTTTTGAAAGCTGCTGGCAATGGAGGAAATTAGGAACCTTTTACGCCCTTGTCAAAGCCCATTTGCTGGATTGTCTAGAAAAAGAACCCATTTAGTTACTGCCACAGTATATGCATTTGTGTAATGCAGCTTCCCCTAGCAGATTGCTGGATGGTGGCTTGCAGGAGATGAGCAGGAGCCGACAGGCAAGGGTTAGAAAACTTAGGAACAAATCTGCTGGGGGAGGGCAGGGTGGGAAGAGATCCTTTTTTTTCCCCTGTATAAGCTGTGTGGCAGAATTGCTTGAATCCCAACTCGGAGACCATGGCTGCCTTCAAGTATGACACTTAATGGCGTGATCATGTTTGGCACTACATTGTTTGTTTGTTTGTTTCCCCTGCAATAAACAGCAATTGCCAGCTAACTGGCAAGACGTGGTTTGCTCCCAACCTGAGCAGCAGTTACACCACCCAGCCCTCCTTGTCCCATTGCCTACCAACCCGGCTCCTGCAGGCAGAGCTCCTGCTGGACGGTGTCTGTGTTCCTGTTTACCTTAACACCTGGAGCAGGACCTGTCACTTAAAATGTACCAATGTGAAAATTCAACAAGATATTAGTTCAGCAAATAGCTGTGGAGAAATAGTCCTTTTCCCCTGCCTGATTTCACCTAGCTTTTACCTTGGCCTGTACCAGTCTGAAAGCAAGGAGATGTTTATCTGTGACACCAGGTTCATCTAGTAATGCTGCTCCATGTTCCTCACTTTAGAAAAAAAAAAAAATTCTTTGCAAGATTTCCACTTTAGTGATGCAAGACTCATTCAAATAGATACTGAGATGCTGTAGCTCTTAATTAGAGCCTGCAGTGATTTACCAGGCTTTAAATTATCTCCAGAGCACATCTAGTTGCAAGTCTTGATTTGTTCCCATCCCAGCCAGGGCTTAGGAACCCTACAGCGCCCTTGAGGCATAGGTCACAGTGCTATAGGAAATGCTCCTGGAAAGTATGGTTTGAACGCTGTACTAGTGGTTTCTGGGGTAGGATAGGATTGTTCCTAACTCACTGGAGCTGAATCTTGCCACTGTTTTGCCTGAAATCTGGTAGAGTAGACTAAAGGGAGATATCCTGCCAGCTTTCATGACCTATACAAACTTACATGAACAAAAATACGTATTTAGCTTTTTCTCTGCTACTGCCTTTCCTTGATCCAAAGTCTGCATCCAAATGTCTTTCCATCTCTTTTCCTAAGGATTTATATATGTACCTGTTTGGTTTCCTCAATGCCTGTGTTCATGGCATTAAAATAAAGCAACGTAACAGAGAATATAACAGAAGTGCCTATGGGGCCTCTCTTGATCCTGTGTTAAAGCTGACTTCCCATAAAATGTGATCAACAAGAAAAAATCCTGCTCTATAGCACCTGGAAAACATGGAAGGTGTCTCCTTCCTTTCTCCTGAACCATCACTGCCAAGTGGTGATGCACAGCACTGATGCTTATGTGCAGGGCCCGGGCTCCCTCGGGCATCAGCGCAGAGCTGACTCTGCAGCGCAACTGAGATAGTGCGGTGTGCGTTTCCAAGCCCACGTGCTCTTTAACAGGCAGCCTACGCAGTTTTGGTTTTTGATAAGGCTATGCATCATGTGTGCAGGATTTAAGCAATGCAGCTGACAGAGTCTCCCATTACAGAAAAAGCTTTGGTTGATAGGAGTTTAAAACCCTTGTGAAAGCCCTCCAGTGACTCCTTTCACGTATTACTTAAATATATTTACAGGAGAGCGTAAGACAAAACAGTGTTGACAAGGATGCTCTTGTATGTCTGTATAATCCAGTAAGACAAAACCTCTAAGTGTAAGGTGGTGGGTCTTTTTTTTTCTTTTCTCTTTTTCTTCCATAGCAGACTTAAAATCTATGCTTCTTTATCCAGACTGTTGGGAGAGAAATCCTGCTCCATTTGATAGACTTCCTGGTGACCAGCTATACGCGTGACCCAGTTATTACCCGGTTACTCAATAATACGCGGATTCATATCATGCCAACAATGAATCCTGACGGATTTGAAGCTACGAAAGTGCCTGATTGTTACTACACGCAAGGAAGGTAAGGGTGGCTTAGGAGGGTGGGAGTAGGTAAAGGAAATGTGTGGGGAGTAATAATTGGAGAGAGCCAAGGGACTGAGTCATACTTGGTGGCGAGGACAGCCTAGAGGATGTGTGAGGGCTAATTTTGGCCTGTGCTGTTCTGAAGACGCAGTGTTACAGCATAGAGTTTTTGGAAGACTGAGTCAGACTGGTGTTTATATGTGGTGCTGCTAGAGAAAATTGGCCAGAATGGTGTAATGACCTAACCTTTTAGGCAGGAGACCTAGACTGCGGATAGAAGCTCAATTATCTATTTAGACCTTTAGGGTGCTACAAAAAAAGAAGGAAAACGCCACCCACAGGGATCTAGTTCATTTGGAGAACCCTGTAACCCTTCCGAATGAGAATAAGGTGTGTCTAAGCTGGCTGAATGGACTTCTAGAAAGAAATGTGTTTAAAGATCACGTTGAACGCAGATCTAGCAAGAGGGAGGAGTTATGCAAGCAGAGCTAGCTGTAATAAGTGCTGTGCTAATGGCAGTGCTAGGAAGAAAACTTACGCAGAAGCAAATGTAACCTAGCGTCACATCCTGTGCTACTTTTGCATTCTTTAATGTAACTATTGCAGAGACCAAAAAGGGGAGGAAAAGCTTAATGAGCTAGAAAAGTGAAGAAGAGGAGAGAGTGAGAGAATGGGAAGAAATGCCAAAGGAACGGAGTTGGAATGTGCAGAAAAAGCAAACGCATGAGCCAGTTCTCTTGGATCACTGGCCATGGCAACGTTGGAAGCAAGTGGAAAGGTAGTTGAGGTAGTTTAGTTCTCTAGGTGATCAGTGTAGGCCCTCCTTTTTACTAGGAAAGAAATTTATTCCTCAGCAAACAGGACTTTTTTGGAGGGTGGTATTTTTTTATCCCCTCACTGTCAAATAGACAGAGTTTAACTAACTGAGTTTAAAAATTCATACAGCTGATGCTAAATACCCTCTCTACTCCTGTACTGACCTGAGTGAAAGAGGAGGAAAGCATTTGCACAGGCTGGACCTTCAGGTCCAGGGAGAGGAGAATACATCCTGTGTTTGAGTCAAATGTTTTGCTCTATGTCCAGAGTGACAGCAGTACAAGGGACTCGGCCATCCAGTAGTTACCTTGGTCTTCTATACAGGTGGGAAAAACACATACAGAAGGTCATCCTCCTCCTTATCTGCCTTAGGTTCTTCTAATTCACATATGTGTAGGTGTGTGCATGCTGTATGCATGTTAAGTATTAGTCACTGTTTCCACCTGAAATACAATAGAAGAATTGCTTTATTGTATCCTCTGAAAATTCCATTGCTGCCAGAAAGCAAACTTAAGTCCATCATCTTAATGCTTGAGAAGATTTGCAATGGTCATCTTGCCCATTTCCTGAAGACAGTAGCATGCAACAGATCTTAAGTACTGGGAGGCCGGCGATGTGGAAGTGTCTATAGGCAAAACAGTAATGGGAATGTCTTCTCTCTTTCTAAGGTACAATAAGAATGGAGAAGATCTGAACAGAAATTTCCCTGATGCCTTTGAAAGTAACAATGCCAACATTCAGCCGGAGACTCAAGCAGTAATGGACTGGATAAAAAATGAAACGTTTGTTCTTTCAGCAAACTTGCACGGGGGTGCCCTGGTTGCCAGTTACACCTTTGATAATGGTAACTCGGGTAAGCCAGCAACAAACTCTCTTCTCCACAGCTGATTTGGTTTAGGAACATTAGCTGTACCAAAGGAAAATTTGTAAGGATTTCTGCAAGGTTTTTCCTGCTTTTGAGCTGGGATGGGCAGCCCATCAAAACCCCATCAAAATTCACAGCCTGATATGGCTCTTTGGGAGATATTTATCCTGTATGTAAGCCAGCACTGTGTGTTTTACCAGTAACGAGAGTTACATGTTGGCTATCTTTATTCTGCAGTCACCGGCTCTTTGAAAGGCTATAGCAAGTCTCCAGATGATGATGTCTTTATTCATCTGGCAAAAACCTATTCTTTCAACCATGCCACCATGTACAAAGGGACTGGGTGTGACAACAGACAAACCTTTCCGGAAGGCATTACCAACGGGTATTCTTGGTACAAGCTGGAAGGTAAGAATGCCAGTGATACTTTTGTATCTGAAGCAGCTGGGGAAAAAAAAAAATGTTCTCACTTTCTCCTGCCATCTTCGAGGATGAAGGGGCTGTGATCTTGCCCAGAGCAGAGGGTTGTTGAGGGGCGTAAGCCAAGGCGTTCACTCGGATTCTCTGAGCAGGACCTGGGTGTTTGCAGACCCTCCAGATCAGCAGTTACACAAGTGAATGAGGCAGTGTCTGCTGTCTGGCTGCTTCTGTGCCCTTTCCTAAGGCCTGCATGGCTGTAGAGATTACACACGCATGCACCAAGGTCTTGTCCTTTCAGGAAGAAGACCAATCTTCTGTTCGTATAGCATCCTTTTTTTAATGTTTGATCATGGAAATAAATGTTTTCATTATTGTTTATGTGTAGCCAAGTAGAATATGGGTCCTGTGTACTATGGTACTGCGTGTTGCTTTCACCGTCTAAACTCAAAGCCTTAACAGGCTTTCAGGGTGGCTTTGGCAGTGGCAAACTCCACACCAGCCTGTGAATTTATCTGCCCCTATTTGGTTGGGAGTACTTGAATGAATTTAAGTCAAAGACCCACCCTTCCTCAGCCATAATAGTAGTCGTTCCCAAAACGCCGCTGTGCTTTAGAAAACAACACTCTATACGTAACTGAAGTATTTAGTGCCTCCTGTAGAAAACCAACTTAATTACAAGTGTGGCATTGAAGCATCATTTATCTGATTTACTTTTCTTACAGGTGTGATGCAAGTACCAATGTTTTAACTCTCCTATTTTTCTTCTAGCTTGAGCTTGGTGCTTCTTTGTAGCTGAATGCTCTTTCTTTTATTTCACTTTCAAGGTGGAATGCAAGATTACAACTACATCTGGGGACAATGTTTTGAAATTACGTTGGAGCTGTCATGCTGTAAATATCCTCCAGCAGACCAGCTGGAAAAGTTTTGGAGAGACAACAAAGCTGCTCTGATCGAATATATAAAACAAGTACATCTAGGTGGGTATGCGAATGGGAAAGGGAGCCAAAGCTGAGGCCAGGCTGGTGGGCAAAGTGGGAACTCTTCAGCAGCCTGGGTCAGCGTCAGAGCTCACAGGTGAGGAGCTCTGGCCTGAACTTGGGAGCTGTCACTTCGGAATAGCAAGTGCTACAGGGCCAGGGATGGGTGAGGGAGAACTTACACGTGTCAGGTGTGGGGCAATGGGCGCTACTCCACTGGTGCAAGGGGCTTAAAATGCACTGGGGCAGGAGCAAGGGACGGGCCCCAGGGATCGTCTTAGCCGAGACCCGCCTCAGGGAGTCTGCTTGCCTGAGCAGCCTTGGGGCAGTCATTTATTTCAGAGGTCTGTACATGTATGCGTGCGCGCAATGTTTCGTGGGTCTTCGCTGCTTGGATTTTGTAGTTTTGTAAGGCTTCTCTAGGTGTGATCTTAACTTCACGGTTGGAGGAGAGCTGCGGGTTGGTGAAGCAGTGGTGCTTTACAAGGAGCTGAAGGGTTGGCACAGATCTGTCGCTTGTCTCGTGTTTTGTTGCCCAGAATGTCTGACTGCTTTTATCTTCGCTTAACGCCAGTGCTGTCTTGAAGGTGGTGTGTGAGAATTATGGGAAACTATTTCATAAGCAGACAGTGTTGGTGTTCTGCCCTTGGGAAGTACTGGATAAGAGGCTGACTTACTTTAAATTAAAACAAAAAAAAAAAAATTGAGTGGGGGGGGGGGGGTCAAAAAACTCCCCAAAGCAGTACTGAAGATTGAAGCCCTTCAGTAAAAGACACACACAGTAAGGATGCATGACGCTTTCAGCAAATGAGCTTTCGAAGCAGGGATTACAATGCTGCTTTCTGAATTAATAGTTTACTGTCACGTTAACAACAACAAAGGATTTTCTGGTTTAATTCCCTTAAGATAGAAGCGACTACTGCTATTATTAGATGTGTGTGAAATAGCCTTTGGGTGCATCCAGGAACAAAACACCCAACTTTCTTGGAGGAGGGGGCTCACCACAGTCACAGGTTGTGATCCTTCTCTCCTCTCCCTTTTCCATAGGTGTCAAGGGCCAAGTTACGGATAAGAATGGGACTCCAATTCCCAATGCCATTGTGGAAGCCAAAGGAAGGGCTCATGTCTGCCCCTACAGAACAAACAAACACGGGGAGTACTTTCTTCTCCTCCTGCCTGGGACGTACATCATCAATGTAAGTGTGCCGCCTTACTGAATTGTTTCTCATTGCATCGAGTTCCTGAGCGCAGCGAGACTGCATCCCTCCAGACCAATGAGCTGAACTCGCTCAAGTCATATACAGGAGCTGTAAAGGCTCTTTAGCAGATTTAAAAGAAAATAGTATCCTAGAACGTGCGTCAGCAGAAAGGACGTTTGTTTGATACAGTAGGATCTCCAGTCCCCGGACGGGCTGGAGATAAACACTCATCCGACCTGGCTGGTGGAGCCAGCCGGGATCAATGTCTGGACTGCGGTGAGGGGAGCTCGAGGCGTTTGAGACAAACTGCAGAGCTCTTGACGGGTGAGGAGGCAGAGGCTGGGGTCCCCGTAGCCCAGGCAGCGAGGGGCTGACGCCGCCATCGGTGACAGTTACTTCCCTGGGCGGACACAGCTTCTTGGCAGAGGGTGGCAGTAGCTGGTACGGGAGCATGGCTCTGCCTGCTGCCAGCCGAGGGCTTATGCTTAAGCGTAACTGCAGGATTCCCTCTCTTGTACAGCGTGCTGTGCCCCCCCTTACAAAGAAATACTCTCAGGTTTTGGGGCAGGGTTAGTCTTAGTGCTGTAATGTGAAAACTTTACTCTTTTCTCATTCCATGTTCTCAAACTTGTTTGGAACACTCCTTCCTTAGGGTGAAAGTGTAAATAAGCATGCTAGACAATGATTGTTTTGCAGCTGAACTCACACTGGTTCGAACCAAGTAAGAAAAAGTGTCACGTTTGCTCCTAGGCTACTGTACCGGGATTTAAATCAATGCTGAAGACGGTGGAAATTCCCAACAATACTGGTAACTTCAGTGCTTTGAAACAGGACTTCTCTTTCTCAGAAGTCTCCATCAGACCAGAACTGGCTTCATGCCCCAAAACTCCCCTCTACCAAGAGCTCGAATGGGCATCAGCTGCAGTAAAACCAACTCTACACATCTTGGGTTTAATGACTGTTGTGCTTGTGCTTTTCCAGTGAAGTCAGAGTGACATGACAGGGCCAGGCAAAACCTTCCTGCACAAATGTGGCTTTTCAGACAAGGAATTGTATATGCAAAAGAATGTATGTTTTTATAAACCACATTCTCAGATTTACAATCATGGACGTTGTATTTTGTAAAATACTGGCCCAACCATCCAATGTTTTAATTATACTACTGTGTTTTTCTACATAAGTATTTTACTCTAAAGAAATTCCATACAGCTGAGGGAGGTAACTATAGAATTTTGATGCAGAAAGTACAAATACGTTCTGAAGAATTTGCCTGAGGTCAGAAAAGTCCAGGATTGTAATGCCAATGTTTCACGCAAGCTCAGGTTCCTCCTGAACCAACAGCTTGCTCATGTGCCACACAACTGTAAGCAATTAGCTCAGTCCCAACTTCTCGTAATAAAGCCCCTGCTGTAAATGAGGACTGACATTTTTATGCATGCTCTCTCTTACCTGGACAGATGAGCTTCCTCAGGGCTGAAATAAGGTAAAGTCCAGTAACGCGGGAAGATGGAAAAGATACACACGTACGGGCTGGAGGGCCACGTGGCTGGAAGCCTGACAATTACCTGTGCCGTCAGGCAAACGAGAGCAAGTCTGGTCTCTGAAAAGGGTGTTCCCCTAAGACAGAGCTCCTGAAAGCAGCCATCGACCGCTTCGGACTGTTGCTGTTGTCCATCTTTCTAGTGAGTTTGGTACGGAACAGAACTGCATCCAGTTCAGGTTTTTTTTAATCTGAACAGTTTTAGCAGTGACTTTAGCACGTATGTACTACGCTGCCTGGAGCTGGTCTAGCACGTGTGCCAGAAGCCGCAGCGAGGCACAGACCCCATCCCATTAAGAGCAGTCACCTCCAGCACGCCTGTAGAAAACCAAGCAGTCATTGAGCACCAAGGAGTATATAAACAAATCTTTATTTAAAGCTTTGAAATGCAACATAGCATTTAGTTTCCTCAGAAAAGGAAAAACAGAAAACCGAAAGGCAAACACAATACATGTGAAAATTCTCAGAAATGGATCTATACTCTGGGCAATTTAAGCGGATGGTTGTAGTTGAAGGGTTGCTGACTGTGCTGGTACGGGGAAGGGACGCGCTGGAAGAGTTCTTGAAAGCGTGTTCAGCTAGGAGCAGTGGCAAAATTGCATAGTTATTTAAATTCACTATAAACCAGTCTGTTTAATGGTCATTCCAGCTACATGGAGTCAGGCACCAACATGAGACTCCGCTTCTGGAAAAGCAATTTGGTGTTTTGGGCATTATGTAATTGTCATGTCGACGGCCATTAATTTAGCTCAAAAACAAAAACTGTCCTTTAAAATCAGGCTAAGTTAAAGCAATGTTTACACAAAAGGAGAGCATCACCAATAAATTCTACATGTAGAATAGATACACACACTACAGCGAGGCATTCACTCAAAGCTTGCAGTGCATCTGTGCTAAATTAAAAAAAAAAAAGCACACATTAGTTAAAAGCAACAATTTTCCATGTTCACAAAGTGCAATCCGTTATTAAAAGATACCATAAGCCCAGGTTTCAGGGTGGGTTTTTTGTTCGGTTTTACATTGCTTGCACAACCTTTAAACAACAAGTAGCTCAAGCTGACGCAGGGATGGACGAGCTGGGGGAGTTCCATCAGTCGGCGGGCGATGCCCCTGGGCAGACAGACACCCACCAGCCAGGAGAGCCAAGTGCTGGACGTACAGTAATGCCGGGGCCGAGAAGGAAAGAGTACAAACGTGCTACGTAATGTGCTTCATCAAGTACGCTGGAAGCCTGCACCCACCTGCTGGCAGTGCGAGGGACCAAGAGAGCTCAGAAGAGGGACGAACGCTGCCCTTCTGCCGCTGCACATTCCGTGCTCCTTCCCCCAGGGAAGCGCCGCAACAGCAAGTGTCCCTTTTTAGGCCGAGCGTTGCACAACACAGTGTTGCATCTGCCCGGGAAAACTGCTGCCCCACCATATGCATGGCAAGTTAACACATGGAACAAATTAACTGCTTTAACACAATAAACTCTACCTCTAGTTACGTGCTAACACAACAGCAGCTTTAGATGAAGAGGGGGAAGAAAAGTTCTTCACCCCCATATTAATCCTACATTACTCATTTATTGTTTCATTATGCTTCTAGTAATTTTCTCATCTCTCTCTCATAAGAACACAATTTTCTGAAACAATTAATGCCTGCTGACGCTCTCCCTAAGAATGAGGAATTGTTTTTCCCTCATATTAGTCTTTAAGGGGAAAAATCTGCCTGAGTCTGGCATGTGGCTTCACACCCACACAGACACGACATTTTGGAGACAGCGACATTTAAACAAATTCACAGCAAACAGAACTCAGCAATAAAAAAATTGTACCGTGCTGTTAGAATAAATGCAACACTCTGCATCGATTACAATTTTGTAGCGCTTTTCCCTTTTCTACACCAACCGGCCAACTGACACAGCAGCCGCCGACCCCTGCGCAGCCTGGCCCGGCCCAGGCTTCTTCCCCTGTGCTCGTTGGGAACAACACTGAAACAACATTCAAGCACCATCTTTGAACATCCATGCTGCAATATAGTCAGCAATCCAGCTACTGCTGCTTCAGCTGTGCAAGTCTTTTAAAGCACAAAAGCAGCAGGCTTCGTAACTAATAAAGTGTAAGTAAGTGAAGAGTCGGTACTAATGGTTCTCAAATACTTTACTCTTCGACACTTGTAGCCTTTTGCAGATGTGTCGGACACTGAAACAAAGCAATTTTGCCTCTAGTACTTCACTTCCTTGGGCCAAGGGTTGAATTTCAATACTAATACAGAGCTATGTCGTGAGAAAGTTGTATTTAATCAAAAAGTGGGTTTATTGTACTTCAAAAATAAAAGAATAAATGCGAGTCCTTGCAGCACTCGTATGTAACTATCTTCTACCTGAAACGCACACTGGAACAGACTGGGACAGTTACTGAGCAGTGCGTACTGTCACGTTTTGTCAGCAGCTGGCTGCCCCTTCAACTGTCCTGGTCACATGTTCAAAGGCAAAAGTGATTACCACCCGCTGCAAATAAATTAACCTCGAAACCTTGTCACCTCACCGCATCTTCCAGACCATCGCCTCCGACGTCACCAGCGCAACAAAGCAGTCAGCCGGCTTCTTGGCTGCACTCGGAGATGCAAAAGCATTCCAAAGGCAAAGAGACACCGTCAAACCATTTTAGCTCTGCTGAAGCCGCACCGGCCTCCATGTCTGTTTAATAAACATTGTTCAGGTTCAACACAAGAGGTTGTTTCAAGGGAAGGAAAAAAAGAAAACAAAGCCATAAACCTTCTTATGCTTCTCTTAATCTGAATATAAGCTGAACGCTTCTCTTCATAATGCTACAATTTCTTAAATATTTTTTCTTGTGACTGTGATTTACTAGGTATGCACATTCATGTATCTACACACGTACCAACAGACTAGTTCAATAAATTAAAGCTCAAAACACAAACTGTAAGCACAGGACTATTTACAAACTGCAATAAATTAAAGATTAAAACGCGCTTGTGCTATTAAATAAGGATCTCAAAGACCTCACCAAGTAAGAGCAATTGTCAACTTCAGTACTAAAATTCTGCCGTTTGTGCCGCTGCCCAAGGCCAGAAGGAGCGGGCTGGCCACTGCTCGCCCCACAAGTACCGAGTGCCGGTCGGGGTGACAACGCGGCGGCAGACCCCAAGGTTTCCTTCCACCTTTCCGACTGAAGACTGGGCCGGGGCCACAGCGTCACGCAGACACCCCCCCCCCCCCCAAACCCCGGGCACGCGCTTCCCCGCCAGCGTCTCCTGTAGGAACCAGAACAGGCACCAATCCGCGTCACTCCCTTATTTGTAAGGCATCCTTTGGGGAGGGACAATAAAAAACCCAACCAAACCAAACCCTCCAGTTTTACAAGGTTACAAGAATACTACCAAGCCGGAAAATGGAATTCAAAACAAGAGATTCACGCTGACACAGTAGTTGGGCCAGAGATGCAGAAATCAAAATTACCCATTTCCTCAGCACTGCGTGGAGCAGAGCGTATTACCAGCACTATTCTCCACAACAGAGACGTGCTCGGGAAGGAGAATTTTAGGTTGTAAAAGGGAAAATTCATTATGCAGTATGCTCTCACTTTACCTTTTGCTAAAACAGAAAGTGTTACTGGGAGATGAAACTGTTTTTGAAGAAAAATCCCAACGCTGAGCGAGCGTGAACAGCACGGATCATCGCTCTGACCATACACGTCTTTGCGAGAGCCAAAATACTTAGCTCAAATGTATGAACAAAACCACGACCAATTCCGGTGGTTCAGTCTTTACCTATGAAGGTATTTCTTTGCAGGCAACAACCACGGGTTTGCCGAGTCTCTCCCGTACAGCTTTATGTCCTTTTCCTACGTACTTCCTTGTCTTCCGGGCGTGCGCAGCCCTGGTTTACAGACACTTTATATACTCCGTGCATCTCCCCTCCTGGCACTCCCCTGACTACTTATTTGCCGTTCACTATTGGACAGATGATCAGCAACTACCTGTAAAATTAAAAGATGCTAAAAACACACAACTCCTCTTGTAATCTAGTTTTCCAAAGGAATAAATACAACTCACTGGTACAGAAACCCTCCATCGGAAAAACAGCCGAGTAACTACATCCTGAAGATACCTGAGCTTACAAAAATACACTCATGCTACCTACTCTGAACGCGGCACAGAACTGCGTCGCTTTGCAGACTCCTCAATAAAGGAACTGGCAAGTTTCACAAAGTTTTTGACAAAGTACAGTGAGGAGACAAAAGCTAAAGCAGGAAAGGACAGGTCCAGCGAGACCCATTTGGAGTTGGCCAAACACCTTGCAACAGTTTTTCAGAATTCTTGTGATACAGGTAAAAATACAGTGCAAGTTGGAAAGGCTACTGAATGCCAAGAATGTCTATGTGAACTAGAACTACACAGCCTTATCTGTTTCTGCAAATGGACTTTTCTTCCTTACTATTTTTATTCAAGCGAATGTAGCGATCAAGCTGCACGCTATCCTGCTGAGGTCGAGAACAACTGCAGAAAAAGGATACAGTTGTCCCCTAATATTGCCTGACTTGACATTACACAGAGCATCTCCTTCATTTATCTCGCCTGTTTAAGTCTCTTCTCGCGCTGCTGAAGTAATAACCAGGAGAGAACAGACCTCCAAACCCAAAAAGCATTTTAAAAGCCAGTTTCTCAGGGTGTTTAAGAGATAACTGCAAGAATGAACTTGGATCAGTGACTTCTCAGGACACACGGAAGTTTACAATGCACACTACAAAAATAATTAAAAAAAAAATAAAATAAAATCACAATACTCTTTTCAATTTCCAAAACCTTAAATCATTTTCTATGGCATCTTCCCCCACTTCCTGATAAGATCTCCCCCGTTTGGTTACTTGGAGGAATTTAAGTTTTGGGAACGAGGGAGACAAGATTCTATTTCTTTATTTTATTGACTTATTCCAAGGGTTCCAATTGAGCCTGGTGTCTTCACCCAGCAACAGATACTGGAGTCTGGAGAATGTTCTATCTTCTTGTGAGGAGGACTTCACATGAGCAAACTCCTCAACAGGTCTCTCCTCTCGTAGTCATCGAATTTGGGCTTTTAATGTGCATTTAATCCAGTAACACAAAGGCCACTAACTTGTACGGAACATAAAACACTTGGGGAAGCAGGTAGTTTACAGGAATTGGTTACTTCCATCGAGAGGGATTTAAAATCTCCAAGTTGACTTAGGAATATTAGGCTAACCTCTTAACAACTCCAGTGCACTTATTTCAGCAATTACTTTTAATACCAAATGTAAAGAGACCAAAATATTAATTTTCCCATAAGCATACAAAAATAAGTTTCTTACTCTCTTTAACCAGTTTATGAAGTTCCTTTTGCTGCTTCCCAGTCAACATCCACCTAACTAAAATAAGTTAGTACGATCATTTGTATGGGCTGCCTGCACACCGGGCACGGTTTGTTCCTCTTCTTCAGTTTTCTGGCACACGTAAAACATGACATGAGGTGTCCCGTTTTGCCGTGTACTATGCAGCCGTTTTTAGGTCTGCTCTGACATATGACGCAGGGCTCTATGCTGTTAACGGGAAGGCTGGATTCCGTGCTTTCCACTTTGTCTTGCACTTCTCTCTTCTCAGGTTCCTTGCAGTCCTCCTGACTGCTACAGAACATGCTGCTCGATGTTGATGGCTGGGAATAATCTTCGCTTTCCTGGGACTCGGAAATTTGTACTGCTTTATCCTCACTCTCCTCCGCAGCTGGTTCTTTATCTTCAGTCATTTTCACTTTCTTACAGTCAGGAACATCAAAACCTTCTTCAGACTCTAGAGGGAAGGAGCTTTCCAATTTGCTCTTTTCCAGTTTCTCACTCTTTTCCTCTGGAAGCCAGTCCTCACGAAGGGCCCAGCATCTGTGGCAATGTCGCGGAAGCGGAGGATTCATTTCGCTACATTCGGGACACTTCCAATAGTCCTTTAGTGAATTAAAGGTTGGAACAGCTTAAGCTACTCGGAATGCTTACAACTGAAGTATTCAGAGATTATAAACAATTTATTACTGCCAAAGTAAGAGTTATCTTGCACTTAAGCTATCAACTTGTTTATGACTTAAACATTCCATTCAGTGTTTGGCCCCACTTTATGGTTCCAGACTAAAATAGTCTTGATTTTAAAAATACCCTCTGATTTCCTTTCTTTTTGCAGTGGATTTGTGAAATAAAAAAAAAAAAAAATAGAGTGGAACAGTAACGACTTATTATTTCTTATGCTAAACTGAAGAAACCAGACCAGAGAACCTCACGAAAAACCTCTTTCAGATAAAATGGTCACCATTCCCATTATCCTGTACAACAGACTTCTGAAACAGAAGCCACTCGAGAGCGAAGGGACGCTGAACCGCCCGTGGGATGCTAAGCTGCTGGTGCGCAGAACGGCCGGGGGAGGGCACCCTGACCCAGCACTGCTGGGGAACAGAAAACATCGGCCACTTAAGAGGGGGGGGGGAAAGAAGGGCTGCATCACTGACTCAGCGGTTACTCCACACGCTAAGCTGAAAATAAGCCGCTATCTCATTAAAAATACACTTCAAGGAGCAAGACCCTTCTTAGAAATAATGCATGCCGTTAGGGGAGTAAAAATAAAAACCAACCCAAAACTTATTTAAGATTCAAAGCACTTTTTGCTTGAGTCCTGCATAACATCAGTGACATCAAAAGCTTAGAAGACCAGTTTTCATTCCTAGAAGTAACGTACAGACGTATTTTCCCATATGTAAATAGTGCTGTATTTTTAGGTGGCGGCTGGCCCTGTGTTTTACACACGTAGTAAAGTCCCTCAGTCCCACAGGGTCCCCCATCAAGGGACTGGAACACTTCAGACAGTTTTGGACAACAGCTTTACTCAAGCTTCAACCGTGAAAAGCAAACGTAAACAAAAAGATACGCCGCGTTTTAATTCTAGTGTGTGCTTCTTTCACGTATGCCTACATACTTTGCCTCAAACTCCTCAATTTCTTCCCACACTTCAAGAATGGTCTCACAGAATTTAGAAAAAGCCTCAGAATCTTTTAATTTTACAGTACTGCTCTGAAAACAGGTTTGCCTTCATATCTGTAGGGTAGATGCCTTCACTCAAGAGTGGACGATAAAACTACATGCTATGATTTATAGGAAGAGTTTTTTAAATATACGTGACTAAGTGTTTTGGGTCTTTTTTTTTTTTCTTTTTTTTTTGCATTTTGTGCAAAAAGTCAGATTCAGGCTCCAAAAAACATCCTTCCCTTAAGTCAGTGAAACTGTAAGTTAGTGTGGTTTTGGGTTTGTTTTTTTTTAAAATGGATTAGGAAGCTTACTAATGTAAAAGAAATAATTAAAAAAAAAAATCAAGGTTCCTTAATAACCACATGTTCAATAATTAAAATATTGTCTTGGAATCTTCCGAGCATACAAGAAAAAGTCATTTAATTCTTTAAAAAAAAAAAAAAAAAATCACTGGTAGCAACAGAATTCATCTATACTCCTTGATCTACTCCCCCAGTTCACCCAACTTACGATGCTTTGCCAGTCAAGTTTTTACTCACAGCTAGAGAAATCTCTGGATCTTCATCAAATGAATCAGCATCACTATCTTCATCCTGGTAAATAGTCAGCTGATATACCTATAAAAGTATTGATGTAACTGGTTTTTGGCAATCAATTAAAAAATCTGATAGGTTTTTTGATCTGACATTTTCTGATACACTTTTAATCAAATGCAGTAAGTAGCGCACACATGTTAATTCACATTAGCAAGTCACTCCAAAAACGTGATGACTGGTTTGGGGGGAAAAAAACCCCCACTGTTGACACTTGTAACACACAGTTTGAAGAGAGCGTAGAGTAGAGGAGGTACCACCTTCTAGAACAGAGGTGATCACTTCCCCTCTGCTCAGCACTGGTGAGGCCACCCCTGGAGCACTGTGTCCGGCTCTGGGCTCCCCAGTACACGAGAGAGAGTCAGCGAAGGGCCACTGAGATCACTAAGGGATCGGAGGAGCTCTCCCAGGAGGAAAGGCTGAGAGCGCTGGGACCACCGCTCAGCCTGGAGGCGAAGAGCAGGCCTGGGGGCGGGTCTCACCCATGTGTATAAAGACGTGAAAGGAGAGCGTAAAGCATACGGAGCCAGGCTCTTTCAGCAGTGTCCAGCGACAGGGCAAGAGGCAACCGGCACAAATTAAAACACAGCAGGTTCTGTCTGAACGTCGGGAGACACTTTCTTAGTGTGAGCGTGACCGAGCGCTGGCACAGGTGGCCCTGAGCAGCTGCGGAGCCTCCACCCCTGGAGATACCCGAGCGCCTTGGACGTGGCCCGGGGCAACCAGCTCTGCTTGAGCCGCGGGCTGGGGGCGGGTAAAGTTTTCCCAGAGGCCCCTTCCAACCTCAACCGTCCTGCAATTCTCGACGCCGCTGTTGGGAGCAGGGGCAAACCTCAATCCTTTCTTCCTCTAAATCACCCCCTTATCTCAGGGCGCAGCGCCGCAGCACTCTAACCCAGCGTACATCAGTACAGTCAGTCCCATTCGGCCCCTGAAGTATCACAATCGCCTGTGTCCCTGGCGAATTCCGCCTCTGGTGCTTACCCAATCTTGCCACGAGCTGATTCACCTCTTTAAAGCAACAGAAAACTAACCCAGAAAAAACAATAAATTTCCCACTGCTTTCCTGACACTCCAGATATCTCGATCTCTTGAAAATTATAGTAATGGCAATTTTACTGTCTTCTTGCCTCCTAATGAAAATTTCTAAAATTGTGGTTCAGTATCTCTATGAAACGTTCACATTCATGGAGGCAAATAATGCAGAAATATCCCTTTGCAGAGAGTTACTAGGAAAGTTTTCATTATCAGAAGTGTTCTCAAAGCTCGACACATACTTCTGTAATTAAAAGCGTAGAGGAAGACTCGAGCACACATGCTGCCATCGACTCCAACAGCTAGCGAGTGAAGTTAAACAGACAGACTTCTCCAGACTCTCAAGAGTCCGTTTGAGAGCCCGCGTAAAGCCTTAGCACTGTTTCGGTTACTGCCTGGTGGGTGTGTAACGGTGGTGACCCAACTGCACAGGCATGTAACTTGATCTAACAAGTGACTGGGTGCAGTTTGTGACATAGCACAGACAGTCCTGAAATAAACCTGAAGAGTTACTTCTTGTTGGAATCTCAAGATCAAGCATTCCTTAAGTTTCCCTCCCCCTCTCACCACCTCCCCAGTCAAAAAACCCCAAATATGTACCTCATCATCTTCATCTGTGAGCTCCTGTCCTTCTTCATTATGGCTATAGTCTTCTGAATAAATAGACTCAACTTCAAACTCTACACTGAACTGGTCTGAAACAGAACTGTGGTCAAACCAATCAGAGTTTTCGCTTAATGAACTGGCATCAAGATCCTGAAATAAAAAGAAAGTACACATTCAACCTCACCAGTCCATACCCGTAACCGTTACTGTTCAAGATAGCTCCTGAGATAAAACCACTCAGCTTAATTAGCTATGGAAGAAGTGAGACCAGCTGCTGTTAGAACAACTTTTATGAGACCGACAAGCTATAGGTAGGTAAAACTAAAGCTAGACCCGAAAGCCTTTTGTCAGCTCTGTAATAGGAGGCTGCAGTCAACCTACAGCCAGCTTCAAGACTGCAGCTACTATTTCACAAAGGCTCTCCTAAAAAGTGAAAGAACAGACGCCAGAAGGTGCTGTCTTTTGGCTGCGTGTCACTAAATTCTCATCAACTTTGTTAACCTTAATTTGAGACAGCGGCTAAACAATTACGTAATAGCAAGAGTGAAGATACAGTATTAGTTCTGTCAATTCAGAACACAGCATATGACTAGGAACGCTGTTAGTTTAGCCCTTCATGAGTTAACCTACTACAGATAATTTGCCTCAGTGTTTGCTGAAAACAACAATAAAAAACAGTAAAGGCTTGCAAAATGAATACAGCGTATCATCAGGGCACTACTACGTACAGTTACCAAAGCTGTACTGGAACTACCAACTATTCTGAATTACGGAACGTCTGTGACTGCTTTTCTTCTCTTAACGTTCTAAGGAATACTTATTTTAAAACACAAAATACATCTGGCATTTTGTCAATACTGTGCCAACCAGTAAGAATCCATTTTTTAAAGAATATTCAAAGTTAATATTTAAAAAAATTTCACTTTGTCAGCAGATCTATGAAAGACCCCACTCCACCCACACACCAGCTTTTCTTTCAGCCTCTTTTCCTTCCTCAGACACCACTGAAGGCACTGCTGCTTTTAATTAAGAACATGATGTGTTAAGATGGATATCTGCACTTGTGGTATCTGCAAAATTTGTACAACAACAACAACAAAAATATTTTGACTTACAGGAATGGAAAGAGAATCTGTTGAATCACTGCTATTGCTTCTTTCATGGCACAGACCACTGACTACACACCATGAGAGACTTTCATCAAACGTCAACGAAATGCTGTCTGACTTGTGCCGTTTTCTTCTGTCACTATGCAGGTCATCTGAAGAATTTTCTTCTGGGCACATTCAAGAATTTTTGTTACTCCAAAACCATCTATGCAACATGCAGTTTTGAATATTCTTAACAGAAGCTTAAAATATAATTTACTTATATAGGAATTTAAGATAAATAGTCACTCAGTATTATTTTACAGGAAAAAAGTAAAGGCACCAAAAACTTTTTTAAAAAAAGACACAGTAACACTGAGAAACATGAAAAGTGTGAAACATTCCTGAAGTCAGTATTTCAGGGGCTGGCTTTCCCCACTTGTCCCATCAGTACAGCTTGTAAAATGACAGTCTCCACATGCAGGAAATAAAATAATTGCAAATTTGGAAGCATTTTTACTCCCACTTCACACATGACACACTAAACCCCTCCTAATTTGAAGAAATACAATTGGGATCTTAATTGTCCTAGCTCCCTCTACAGTCAGTAGACAGAAAGGCACTCTCAGAGGGCTGCTGAGTCCATCCCAGAATTTGCAGGGAGGCAGGGCAACTAGCTCCCAGGGCACATGCATAAAAAGGACCTCATGAACCTGAACTTGCCTTACTTAGCAAGTTTCAGACACCCCAACCAATTTTTTGGTTGATAGTTGCACTACATGTAATTGTATTTACTCAACAGGATTTCTGTAACAAACCGTTACGACTTTCACCACACACTAGCAAGAAAATCTTCAAGGCATACTATGTAAAAATTGAACTGTGAAAGCATTGCTTTAAGCTGTGCTTATTAAATATGCTTGGTTTGAAGGCAAAAAGACAATGCTTTTTAAATACATCATGTTTTGAAACAACCACCTACAGCAGCATAAGGAGTAGGGGGACAGCATTTTAGAGGTAGGCAAGTCAAAATTCAGCTCCACTGACTTTTAGTGTTTGGTAAGAAGCAATTTTATTAAAAAAGGCGTTGCAAAGTCAGTACGGAAGTGCAGCAGAGTGAAAACTCCCCAAGAGGCCTGACAACTTGGTTCAACAGACCTGGGTAAGAGCCTGCTGCCCCGCTAGAGGTGCCTTTTGCACCCACCCTCTATTGCCCAGCTTCTCCCTTGCCTTGCAAAACACACCCTGACAATCCACGAGTCTTCAAGTCTTGAATCTTTCATTGTAAAAGAAAAAAGAACAAAACACTTGTACATACTTTGAGACTTCTCTTACTTTCCCTTGGTGCTTCTTGGCTCAGCCCCTCTCATTTCTTTTTCCGCCCTGAGAGCCCCACCAAATTTGGTGCCCCCAGGCCCAAGGGTTGCTCCTGTCCATCGTTGTCCTCATTTAGTTGTCATGGCTCCATGCTGTACTGATACTGTATCACCACAAGGTTTCTATACACTATATAAGCGGCTCCAAAGGAGCCGCTACCATCCCAATTTAACAAGAATAGTGGTTTAAAAGGAAGATTTCCTATAAATTAGAAAAAAAGTGTATATAAAAACACTATATTAAAAGAACTTTTAAGGCTGTAACAAACTAATAAACGGATGCAAAGACAAGAGTTAATAATCAAACCTACAATAAGTAAGCACAACACAGGACCTTATGTGCTCTGGGTCATGCCTAAATATTACAGGTTATGATGTTTAACCGAGACTTTCCATCCTTTCACCAGTTTTTGTTACAACATTAAAATGTTCTTTTAATTTAGTGCAAACCGCTCAGCAACGCAGCACAGTTTTTGGACTGACTAACATAACAGTGGCCTACGATGAACACAAAAAAAAATACTACACAAAAGCTGAGGAACTGAAAAATGCTCCCGACCAAGTGAAGAAAAGGAAGTGCTATGCAGCGACAGAAGGTTATCACTGCCCGGGTAATTACAACCACCAAGTCACGAGGTAACAGAAGTAACTGATGGAACAAACTCATCTATCAAATTCCACAGAATATTATTTAAGTAGAACTGCAGAGAACACTTCCATTGAGAAACTTGAAAGTTATTCAGGTTTATGCTGACCAGCTTGTTATTTGCTTACTACAGGAAGAAACATTCCACATCTTGAAAATGTATTTGCCAGTGACTACTGAATAACCACAGTAAAGAGAAAGAGGAGACAAATAAAATACTTTAAAAACGTCTGGTGACTTAAGTGCTTTGTGAATGGTCAGGTACCTAAACATATCCAAAATCATCCCATGTTACTACCAGACCTTTGACGCTGCCACCAATTGAAATCCAATGAAAACTGGTTTTAGAGAGCAAACAAAAATGTAAAATTTTGTGGCTGTCTAGAGGAAACTGGAATTAATTTGACTACATTGGTCTACTACAAACAAAAAAGTGTTCTCCTCATGAAGATAACAGAGCTGATTAAGTCCTGCTGATGTGTACAAGTTTAAGAGATCTGTGGAACAAGCTATTCCATCATCTTACTAACAGTTCTAGAGATCCAAACTGCAACATGATACTGGAGCAATGCAAGGAATTGTGTATTTCTTCCAGACCGAACATTTTGTTTTAGATAAGCAGAGAAACATGAAAAGTATGTCAGCATCTTTCAAAGTCAGTAACAGAACAGAATGTACTTTTCTCCCTAAGTGGCCATGCTACTGAAAGCTCTGCATCGTAAATCTGCACATACCAGATTCACTGTGTGTTCTCCTCCTAGAAGACGCAGTTGGTCGGGAAGTCACATGTGATGAAGTCTGCTTCTCTTCTAACTCTTGCATAGATTCCTGGTTAACAGAAATACTGAGTAAGCCTGAGCATGAANGGCGGGGAGAGAAAATCACCGTAAGAACATTTTCTTCTTCAAGCTGAAATCTGGCATCATCCTCAGGTGTGTCAGCAAGCGTAGACTCTGAAACCAAACCAAACACCATAATACAGCACAGCAGAAAGTCAATTTCAGGGTCAAAAACACTAGAATAAAAGCAAGGAAGAGAAGTTAACTGCACACAGCATTTACAAAGTACATTCTAAAC
>VYZV01009698.1:352097-404139 GCA_013401275.1 Pandion haliaetus | reverse complement strand
CAGCCCCCCGATAACTTACTCTCCCGAGTTGGGCGGGTTTCATTCAGAGGCCAAAACACGGCGAGCGGAGAAGTTGAGGGAGGCAGCAGTGCATCCGCATAGCCCCCGCTCGGGGAGTAAACACGGGAAGCCGGCCCCGCGGCCCGGGGGGGAGCCGGGCAGACGGGCCGAGGCCGGCGGTCGCCCCCTGACCCCGGCGAGAGGGTTTCAGGCGGCGGCGCTGCACGGGGATGCGGCGCAGCACCGGGTGGTGCCTGCTGCCTTCGTAATCCTCGCCCAAACGTGGCGGAGAGGCCCTCACCGGCCCAGCACCGACAGCACGGCAGCCTTCGCATCAGCTCTCCGTAGAGACGGCGGGCGCTTGTTTGGCAGAACTAGTAAAGTGTAACGCGGGCGACCGCCCCACGCTCCGCGTCCTGCCCGCTTCTCTGCCCTGCACATCCCGTACGTTGCCAGCCGCATGGATGTTAAATTCGTCGGAGAATTTCTGTGACTCGCAGGCTGATACAGACAAAGCGACAGTGTGAGGCCAGCAGCTTTTGGGTGACTGCGTGGCGATTGTGCTGACGGGTGTTGGAAAAGCCCCACGGAAATGTAGTCTAACTTTTCGGAAAAACTCCTTTCTCCTGCAGGAGTTGAACACAACGTGAAAGCATACTGTGTACACTGACCCAACGTATTAATGTTCGCAAGGGTTTGAATATATGCAACATGAGACCTTTGTGTTTTTCAGGAGAAAACACATGGCATTTATTCTTACAGTTAGGGAGCACTGATTTTTATGTGGCACTGTCTCCAGGTGGGACTCTGACTTCCAGTCAGCAGTTGGCATATTAAAAAAAAAAAAGGTCAGAAATAATAGTAGTTGTAGTAACAATGGAAACTGAAGTGCACTCTTTTTTTCCAATAAAAGAACAATGTTTGTGCTTCACAATGGCTTGACATATCCAACACTCCAAGGATGTTGCAGGGTTTCTTCCGTATGTTCTCTGTCCTGATATTTCTTCCGTTGTGGTATGGCTGATTTCAGCATCTTCCCATTGCTTGCCTACTCTTCTCTCATCCCTCCCCTACCCCCATTTTTTCTTTATGGCGGACTTATGCTAAATAACTGAAATAGTACTCCTTATGTCTTAATAAAATGGTGGGGTAAAGTACAAGCTGATTTTAGAAAATTAAATTGTATCCATGTTTCTGAGAAATTTGAGATTAGCCTGCACGCTTTTTGTTAAGATGTGGGAAAAATATTCTAAATGCCCTACCATCTTCCTTGTTGTAAGCAGGGGTGGGTTAGTCCGTGCCTGAATAGTATAAAAACAACAGGATAAACATATTCTGTAATTAATGCATTCTACCTCAGTTTTTAATTTTCAGTGCTAAGAAAGGAGAGCCGACCATCCATCGGCTGGAAGTTGGGTGCATGTCAGGTGTCACAGGTTGGGACAGTGGTAAGTGAAGGCACACAAATTTCATTAGTCACATATGAAAAGGTTGGCCTAATTTTTAGGCAGAGCTTCCTCCTGTCGTTTCTAGACTGTGAAGGGCTTTGCAGATGTAGGTAAGCAGCGTCTTTTCAGTATGCATAAGCAGTTGCTGGTAAGAGGCCTAAGCCAGACAATTGAAACTTACATGGTATAGCTTCCTACTTGTCAGTATTAGTGCCTTGTTTCTTGGATTCTTTTACCCATATTAATAATAGTACACCATGGAGCCTCTTGTAGCTCTTCATTGCTAAAATCCTGCCGAAGCAGGTAATTACTGACCAATATAAGTGATGTAGATGCTTGATAGTATACATGAAGTTCATTTTAAAGGATGCTTCATTTTGTTGTTAACAGGACTCTCTGTTACATTTGATGCCTTTACTGGCCATTTCAGAAAAGAGGTCAAGATAGGGACACCTTGCATGTAATGTAGTTGTTTACAGCTATATGAAATGGATATACAGGGCTACTAAGTAGAACAATTGTGTTTTATGTCCACTTTGTACAGTTACAAATGGCTTCATGAGTTGCAAGGCAGCCACCTATTAGGCCTGTAGAAGCAGAAGTATTTTGTCACCCTTTAAGAGAGATGAGTAAGCTAAGGTGTGCTGGTATGGTCAGAAAATAAAATGTTTGAGTTTTCACTGCCTTTGATTTATTGTGTCCATAGTGAAAGAGAGGACAGTATTTTCTTGGGCTATCAATCCAGGACCTTCTACAAACACTGCGGTCATGAGGGGTAGAGGGAGAGAATTGTGAGTATTTCTGGGTTTCCATTTCTCTCTCTATGCTTTTAAGCAAATTAATCTCTTTGCATGCCCACTTGGAGATATTTCTGGCTTTAGTCAGTCACTGTTATCAAGACTTAGAAAGTGCTAGCTAGAGGCTGTGAGGAATTTTTCGAGGGACAGCGAGTGCTGGATTTTTTTAAATTGCTTGTTGATCATTAGTTGTTTTAAAACTCCTCACAGGTTGCATTTCCAGATTTTTCTGCAGAAACTTGTATCGTCAGATGGCACTTTTCTGTCACTTCTGTGTAATTGGTACTAGTTTTTAAAAGAACGGTGCCCCAACCCTACATTGTGGACTGTTCGCGTGTGCTCCTGTGTGCAGTCAGCGCTCCGCTGGAGGCGATGCAGTTCAGCACAGATAAAGCAGTTTGCTCAGATGCACGCGCAGCAGGATTTGGGGCTTCGAAGTTGCACGTTTGTGGCATTTGAGTTCATCTGGGTTTGCCGGTTTTGCACCCAACTGACAGTGGAGTATGTCCCTCCCAGCCATGTGTCCCCTCTTAATTAACCCATGGCACAACATAAAAGACATAGGTAGCCATGTGTCTATGCTCTGTCAAAAGGGAAAGAAATATTTCCCTTCACTTTGTTGTTATTAAATAATAACAGGAAAAATAATAGCATTGATAAAAACAATAATAATCAGGATTTGTTCTGTTCCCTTCCCTTGGGGCTTGCCATGGAGCTCACTAAGGTTGGAGGGGGGCCTGAATTTGGTTCTTGATTACCATTTTCTCTCCTCCTCCTGCCCAGGGTGGAAGCTACCTGCTGCCTGTGGAACCAAGCTGACCGCTGGTAGCTCTTCCGGGCTGAGATAGCTGCGTGCTTCCATGGCCATTTTATTTAAATGTATTCAGATAATAAAAAGAAAGCTTGGACTAGCCAGCTGCAGCCTGAGCCTGCAGGCCCTGGATCCCTTTGAGCTGCTACCATGGCTGACTACAAGTGACGGTTGTCATGTGAGCAGGGAAGGAAGGCCATAAGGCAACTCTGGGAGCATATGCTTTATCTGCGTTAAGCTTTGCACACAGCCTGGGGAGAAGCATGGGGAAGAAAGGGTGAGGCAGATGCAGCCTTATGGAGCCTGTCCCACCTCTGTTGCTTTTTTCCTGTGGCCTGTGCCCACCCACAGTCCATGGAATAGCATGGCATCCTCCAGGTTAAAAAACACTGGAGCAGGACAATGCATTAGTGGGCCTATTTTCCTCCCCAGTGCACTTGTATAACATGGTAACATTAATAGCAATTTATGTGCAAGCACTGAAGGAAGGAGGCATTTTATCTGAACTAAAGCTTCAGACTATCCACTTTAGAGTAGGAAGAGAGCCACGGGATCAGTACAGGACAGCCATTATTCAAGTACCACACTTTTAGGAAGTTATTGTTCCCACCTCAGCCCCTTTTAGGAACACTTTCAGTTTCTTGAGAACTCAAGAAAAGTTTGTAGAAGTCAAAGAAAGGGCCAACTTTTTCTGTTGGTTTCTCTCTAGAAGGGCACTGTTAAACTCTGACTGTATTTCTTTGCTCCTATTGCGTTCACAACATCAAAATAATCAGGATATTTTCTTCTTTGTACTTTTGAGACGCTACTGAATGTTCTCTTTCTATACCTATGCACCTAATTCCCACTGTCTCCTATTAAGTCTTTTTCTTATTTTTTATGCCTCTTTCTACTAGCTGAGCATTAATAACTGCAACCCTCTGACAGAACCAGCCACTAAGCGTTAGATCCTACAAGGAACCTCTGGCCTAAGCTGCTAGCAGTTTCACTTGACAAGTTAGACAAGGGAGTCGGAAGGGGAACAGAGAGGTGAAAGGGCTTGCCAGAAGTCTCTCAGTATGGAAGCAGCAAAGTCAGGAATCAAATCCGGGCTTCTAACTTGCAGTGCATTACTCCATACGTTTCTTTCTCTGTTGTTCTGAGATTTCTGTTTCATAGCACCTCCCTTTTTCAGAGAAATATTACTACAACTTGAGGAGCTATTTACCATTTTTTCCTGTTTCAGAAGGATTGAGTAATAGGTTAGCCAGGGCATCCAGATTCGTTTGAGTCTATCACCTCTGTAAAAACGCCTGATTCTGCAAGACATTTAGGTATATGTTAAAATAATATGTATTAACTACTTAACATACTAGTGTATGTGAAATACACAATGTCTGCAATAATGAAACAATTGTCTGCTAAGCAATAAGCTCAGTAGATTTTTCCCTGTCCTTATACAAGTATACTTTATTACAAAAAATATGTAAATAAGGTCAGACTTGCTCACCTGAGGTTATGTAGCCCATTGAGTTCATTTAGTGCAAGCAAATCAGTTTCCATACCTGGCGACACACAGGAGAGCAGTGGGTCTATCATTCACATCCAGTAACTTGGGATTCCTTCAGACTTACTGACAAAGTCGCCATTAAAAGGTGGGCCAAAAGATAGCAGCTTTCCCTCAACCCCATACTTTTGATTCTTACAGTTACTGCTTTAACTCTCATGTACACTGCAATAATATTTAACTGCTTTAAGCATAAAATGTAATTGGAACTCATTTTTCAATTTTATATTGTTTGCCCCTTGTTACATTTTAGTGCTATCAAGTAGCTTTCTCCCTCCTCCACCCAAGGGCCTCTTTTTCCTAAATCTGTTTCTGGTATTCAAACATTTACTTGCTTGTTTGCTTCCTTTCCCTTTTCTATAAATGGTGCTTTAAAGAAACTACAATTCTGTTCTAGTGTCATCCTCCTATATGCCACCAGAGACTTTGGAGCTACCTCACAAATACATATTTACTTCTGTCTAGAAGAACAAGAACCATCACGGAGCAAAAAGTTTTTAGCCTGCTAAGTCCACTGCTTAACTGAAGAGGATGTCATTGAGTCTGTGCTTGACAAGTGGCAAGCCTCTGACGTGACTCAAGTGAAAGAGCGGCACCCATTAGGTCCAAGCATGAATTCTTACAGCTTGGTGAGCTTCCCAGATGCATGTCTCATGGTGCCACTGCCATGCCTGTAGTTACGTCCATTTTGAGACCGTAGCACACTTCTTTGGCTGCACAGTGCTGCTACCATTTGTAAAGTAAACAAAGCAAGTGACCATTTGACCCTAAATAACAAGAGCATGCATTAGTCACTGAGCTACTCAAAGATAGGGTATTTGACTCTTAACTTGTTATATCTAGGGAAATACAGAGCACTGCAGATTTAATATTAGTGATCTTGTTCATCTCTGCAAGGGAGAGGCTTCAAAGAGGCAGAGATCAGGATTTTATTTCTTCTGGTGGTAGATATGTGGGGACACAGGGAGTCCTGGCTCAGTTCCTGGCAAGGAGGGAAGAAGCATCCAATTCAGTGGAACTCAGAGACAGGGGACCACATCTAGCCTTCCCTTTTTGAGGAATTCCTTTTGGAATTAAAATTGTCAGCTTTGAAGAATGATGTAGGGTGGGGAACAAAACTGGATGGTTCTTGAGGCCTTCCTGGAGGAAAAAAAAAAAAGAAAGGAAGGAGAAAACAATTCACATCTCGGACTAGCGCAACCCACTAGAAATTTCTTGCAGGAGCAAGGCTGTGCACTGCTTCAGTGCATCCAGGTGAGAGGCCTCATGGGAGGAAATTAAATCAGAACATTGCATTGTTTCTGTCCCACTGGGTTAAAATGGAGAAGAAGGTGAAACTTAAGGGCACTTTCTCCTGCTCCTCCCTGCTCCTACACGAGACTCTTTGGCAGGCCAGTCTGTAAGAACTAGCCCATTTAAAAATATATAGTGTACCTTCCTGCATGCCCTCTTAATGTGGCTTTTCCCTGAAGTCAGCAGGTTCTCATGGCTTTCCCCAGTGCTGGTGCTGTAGCAAGGAAGATACTTTACTCTATAAAGCAGGCAAATTCCACACTGCAGTCTGTCTGCCAACCCTGCTTGGTTTAGCCATCAAACACCTGTGGTGGATGTGCATTTCCCTTCTTCTGGCTGTATGCAGCTCCAGCTGAAGCATTTGTGTTGAGATCTCTGCATCACTAAAAGTTACAGCCTTCCCCAGTTGTAATGCTGTCTCTCCTTAAAATTTTGTAAAACGTAAGTGGTGGAACTGATCCGTATTTTAAGTTTTAACTTTATCAGCAAAAAAACAGTTTGATAATACTGGATCATTTTCTTCAAATGATGAGTTTTGTCAATTGCTGGTTTGGGGGATTGTGTTTATGTATGTGGAGGGGAGGTATAAGTACCTGTATTTGCATGCAAAAGTTTAAATTTTCAAATCCTTTCTAAATAAAATATTTTCCTGTTTCAATTAAGAAAAATTCCTTAAAAATCCTCAAACCTGAAACATAGCATTTTCAGTGCACTTCCCTGGCCTTCAACATCAATTTTCTTCAACTTAAGTTTTTGAAAAATAATCAGTCCAGGTAAACACAAGTGGTCTGTTGTGTCCCCCCCCCTTTTTTTTTTAATGTTCCAAATATTTGAAAAATTGGTGGTTTGCATAGCCCTGTCTGCATTTTTTTCAAACTGAAGTTGTGGAAGGCATGCAGAGATCTACGGTGAGATTTATGGTCTGTGATGAACTGGGTGTTCATAAAGAAACCTTAAATCTGTGACTCTGTTGAAGTACTACTGAGAAGAACTCCAGTTGTGCATGCTCAGCAGTGCGGAGATGAAGTTAATAATTATTTCCCCTTCATTCTTAAATTTCCAGGCTGACTTGTTGCTTCCACTCCACTTTTCCTGCACATATAAAAACCTTATTTTGAAAAGTACTAGAGTGCCTTACATCCAAACCTAGGTCCAAGTCAAAGGGAACTGTTCATGCACGTAAGTTTAAGCCTGTGCATGATCTTGGTTCTTCCAAGAAGACCTACCTAGAAACAAGTGACTATGGCTTCAAAGGTCTGTCGCTTCTCCACCTTCCTTGCGAAGCTGGAACTTTGTGTTGAGATGCCTTTCTTGCTCCAAAACTTTACAGTCAGTGAGTGAAATCCGGACAGCTTGAAAAGCAGCGATGGAGCTCTTGTTGACTACAGTGGGATATTCTCCTGCTGTCATCAGTTTATAAGTACTTGTCAGGATCTCTTATTTTGCAATACGGATGGCAACAGCTAGACGGAAGACCTGGTCTGAGATTTCTCAGTCAACCAGTGCTGCATCCCAAATTTTTGTTACTAGAAAGAATTGAGGGAATTGCATGGTATAACTACATTTGCCTTTACAGCTTTTAAGTTTATGATCATTTTTATTTATTTATTTTTTCACTGTGCTTCTGAGTTGGTATGTGAAGTAGCGAAAGCCAAACAAAAATTGCCCCTCACTGGCAAGTCTGTGTCAAAGCTGGTCTCCACATACTTAAGTAATAAGAGAATAGTCCTGGTTATGGAAAATACTCCATACTTTTGGGTTACAAAGCCATTTTCATCTGCAGGTAAAATGTTGTGTATGATGTTTGCTAATGGGGGGCAGAGCTAATGCTTCCTTAGGGACAAAGCCATCACATCAGTGCTGACGAAAAACTCATTAGAAGGCAGGGTAATGGCACTGGCCGCCAAGTAGGGTGGCATGTGGAGGTTCACACGTCAGCACATCAGCTCTAAAGCAGGGAGAGCCACTGTGCTCACTCAACTCCTCTTCTCTGCCTGCTGCTGAACCAGAGGCCTGCTGCATTGAATATGGGTTATAAAAGCAGATGAGGAAGCAGACAAATTAACCAGGGCCTTCACCCTCCCAAGTGTATGAAGACAGCAGAATGTGGCCCTAAGGATTTGGGGGAAAATCTGGCAGATGCCATGATGGAACAGGAGATAGGTTCTCAAGCAGCTGAAGTGACAGGTAATGGTAATATCTCTGCATGCTAACAGTAACAACAGTGTACATGTATACATACTGGGCTTTCTACAGAAAATCGCTGACTCCTCGTAGGAGGGCTCGTAGCAGCCTTGTAGATGGATTCAGCATTAGCTTTAGTGGGCTGTGAGGGAACCTAAAGGTCTCAATAAGCCCTTGTGGGCTTGAGTCACTGAAAAGATAGAGGAGCATGCAGCTTTACCTAAGCTGCCTTCTGGTTCAGTAGCAACTAAGGTTCAGGACCAGAGTCCGGTCCTGTATCCATTCTTTTACCCATGGTGCTTACATGTAGATTACTGTACTGCCTCCTAACTGCAGGCATTGGATGTTCATCTCATTTCCAAATGGTAAGAAAGTAGGTATTATTATGTCTGTTTTACAGGTAGAAAACTGAGGCTCAAAGAGGAACAATGGCTCTTTCCAAGCTACAATGGAAAATGGTGGCCAAACAGGAAATTAAACTGAGTTTTCTCCAGCCTGAAGTTATAGACACACACCCAGAACCATCCCTCTGCCTATGGGCACCCTGTGAACTGGCTCAGGGATCCCCCAAAGCCAGTGATTATGACTGGTTTTTTTAATGTTCACATGGCTTTCAGTTTTCTGGCCTGTTCTCACTCTTGTCATATACCTGAACCTGTGCTCAAACTGGCATTCAGTCTTATATGTTCACACTCATGGTTTGGTCCTGCACCAGTGCAACTCCTCAGTCAGCTGGAAGCAGTTGAAAACAATTTTTTAAAATGTACATTTAAGGCACTCTGTGCATGTGTTATTTCATGAAAGAAGATGCTGACTTGTCCAAAAAAGTCAACTCCCTCCCTGGCTACCCTCACAAGCTGATACACGAAGTTAGTGATGCTGTGTGAACCCGTCCTAAGGAGGGTCCTGTACGAAACCCTGTCAGAGTTATTGGAAAGGATCACATTCATGTCAATCAGTGTGGGGTGGCTCTCAAAGCTCTGCTGCTCTGATGGGATTGGTAGTATTTAGACCCCAGCATCTTTTGCGTCCACACATGCAGATGTAACAGGTGTGCGTGGATGAGTGGAGGAGAAGCTGTGACCATGCACCCTCTTCTGTTTCCTTTCCTTACCACGTAGAGTGTTAACCGATGTGGGAAGTGTTATTTCCTTAAGGACAAATCCTCCTAGTCTTTCACATTATAGTTGACAGGAACCCCTTCACCTTCCAATTTCAAATCAATACAGTTCATTAGAAATTCTTCATATTTCTTGTGCAACATATACCAAGCAGAACATTTATCTTCATTGAATGGTTTGCATTTACTATAAAAATTAAAAAAAAAGTTTAAGTGGAAATGACATTTCCCCATGGACATTCTTATAAGAACAAACAAGCAAGCAAGCCAACGAACAAAACCCAAATAAAACCCAGTCAGCTTCCTGGCAAGAGGCAAATTGTATGGGTAAAAATATCTGCTTGCTTGATTCCACATGCAGCTCTTCTTTTCAGGGAATGGAAATGCCTCATTGTGGAGGCCTCTAACCGCATACAGGCAGAACCTGATTATGTGAGGCTAGATTGTGGAGCTGTAATATGTGTTGGCAAGCACTTTCTCAGCAGGTACAATGAACTAAGTAAAGGCCCACCAACATGAATAAGGTCTTCACAGTTCCACCTGGCTGTTAACATACTTAGAGAGTGAATATTGGACTGAGCTTCATTATACACAGAAGTTTATAAGCAGAAACAGCTAAATACATGGGAATGGGGTAAGCATGCAAGTCTGAATACAGGTTATTGACAGGGACAAGTTCACTTACACAAAATGTGCATTCACTCAGTACGTTTGTGAGGTTCATCCCACGCATGCAGGGATGAACGTGCCCAAAATACAACAGTTTTTCCTAAATTAGTGCCTTTTAACATAGGGAACAGCATGGGTAATACAACATGTATCCCTATGGATTTGAACATTTAATTGGCAAGCCCATTCCTAGAATGTATTATCCTGTTTCTGAAGTGGGGCAGGGAAAACCAATTAAAGACACCATTAAGATATGGTGTACACAAACATGGAATGTGGGCTGCAACTAGTGGATATCAATTGTGATTGGAAAAATATTACTGGGAGCTAGGACAAGAATCACTTCAGCTATCTACTAGTTCAGTAATTCAAGACGTTTTACAGTAATGAATTCTCTGAGTGAAGTATTGCCAATCCAAATGAACTAGCAACAATGGCCTCAAAATGGTGCTGGATGGAAGGGCCTAGTTCCACAGGTGCCTAACTGAGTTGCTTTGAATGTCAGTGCCTCTAAATCGTTCAACAGTTAGACACAGCATGTGTCTGAGAGGCTGTGAACTTGCATGGCTCTTACTAGCAGAATGGCTAGAGAATAAGCACCTCTCCTTCAACGTTCAGGTTAGGTCTAATCTGTCCATAGTCCTATAGGAAGGTATCTTCTAGGAAAATGAGAGCGCAAAGATGCCACCACACATCGAAACTCTGTTACTGAAGTAGGTGATTCTATGCTAGGCAGTTTTTGTAGTTCTTTTGTCAGTGTTGCTTCTGTATTAACTTGGTTTGATTTCTGATTATAAGCATTGCCCCCCGAGGGAAAAACTCTTGCTGACTGTCTGTGTTGTGTTTTCTGCTGAGTCATTCTGTCACCGTAGGAATGGCTGGAATGCCCCTTGCCCTCCAAGACACACTCAAGTGGGAATATGGGGCACGCTCTGTTTAATGTATTTTCTCCACCACCTTCAATTCTCTTTCTATCTTTTCTCTGTGTTGTTTTCTCACTCTGCTCGCACTCAGATAGGTATTGCGCCCATTGTTTTTCCTGCTAGTTTATTTTATTGCTTTTCTTATTTCAGAATCTCTTCTTACACTGAACGCAACCTCAGTAGCGCTTTTAATCAAGGAAAAATGAGTTCGTTCACATCTATACTCCTTTATGGTTTAGGGCCAGTAATAGATACAGAATCCTTCCTCAAAAGTAGTTTTTGTAATCAAGTGCAGTGGTTTAATGAAAGGGCCCAAATACTTCAGGCATTTTTCCTGTTACCATGAACAATAATGCACTTTCTCCAAAAGTATTATTTGATTTTGGCTAATCTGTAACACCAGGAAAATTGTGTGGTTGCTACCTTCCCTGTTAAGACCACTCAGCATCTTCCCAAGAAAAGATGCAGCTGGTGAGAACCTGGTGCTGTTTTTGTTAGAATACCAACTATTATTTAAAATATTGTTTTGACCTCTTTTGTTCTCCAGCTTTGTTCAGAGCTTTTACAGTGACACTGAAGTAAGTCCACATTGTTGTCCCTGTACTGGGGTCTGTAGGGGTAGCCTGCTTTCTTGTGGCAGTAACCGAGCACATACGTTGCCACTGCTTTCTTTTGCAAAATTTCTGTGTTCTTGGAGAAATTTTGTGGATCACTAGCTAGTCAGTTTTCACTCTGAACAGGCGTGTGTGTATGTGTATGTGTGAAACGAAGAGGGGAATAATATTCTACAAAATGTTTCAGTATGGCAATTGTCCTAGTCCACTTTAGGACTCCTTTATGTATGGTGAAGTAGTATTTTAGCATAATAATAAGATGAAGGTCAAATTCTTCAGGTGAATTAACTTTTAGAATCCCTCATTTTCTTACTATCCATGGATGCAGAGATAATACAACAGGGATGCTAGCACAGACTGTTTCAGCATTTACCCTTTCCCAGCACATGGTTCTTGATAATAGCATCGTGTTGATCTTTGTCCTCTGGATCAAGCTCTGTGAAAGGCTCTTAGGAAACAGTTGTGATGCTGGGGACTGATGGAGCCATAGGATGCTGCCATATCTTCATTTCAACCAGAGATTTTATGAAAGTATTAACTGGTTATTTCTTATCTCTGACTAAATCCAAAGTTTCATTCCCCAGCACCATCAAACTAACACCTTTCTTTAGTATAATGCATACATGCATTTACAAATATTTTAAAAACAGTCATCCATCATGTGTTGTAACAGAAAACTAACCATTAAGAAGCAGACTTCCTTGCTTATTCTCCAAGGGTGGAATTCAATTATGCAGAGGAACAAAACAAGGTTTATGTACTATCCAAGTCCCTCATAGTCCTGTTTGTGCTGACTCTTTACACACGGGTAAACTCTACCACAAAGAAGCAATTTCTGGGTGATGTCTGAGTGCCACAATCAATTAAATTTTTTCTGTAGGACCCCTGTCAGTATTGTACGTGGAAGATGGAAGAGATGCCAAGTGGAGTTTTATGCCCAGTGGGCCTGGCTCGTGCCCAGCTGAAGTCAGTGGAACTTTTGCCACTCCTTCCAAAATCAACAGGATGGCTCCTCCACTCACTCCCTATTTCTCTTGCTAAACCACAGTTTTCTGATACTTTCAGGCACTCGTGCTCATCAGCTTGGAATCCACACAAGGTTGGGTTCATAACAAAAGGCAGCCCTGATTCTTTTAAATTCAAGTAGATAGAAGAGAGCAAGGTGAGTAATTTTTTTTTTCCCTTGCTAATCTTGATGGGATGCTGCAGGTTTGCCAAAGATTACTTGAGTTTTCCCTGGCTAAGGTGTGAGTGAAGACTGCAGCAGTTTGAAGCAAACTGGGGTGTTGTTTTCGTGGGTTTTCTTCTTAATTCGCTGGAAAGGACAAAATGCACGTGCAGGACTATCCTAGTGCCACTCCCTCAGCTTTTAGCATTTTAGCAGTGAGTGTCACCTACTTAAAAATACTTTGTATTATTCTCAGTCAATGATCTGTCTTAGTCCAAAGCAATATGTTGTTCCAGAAAGGTTCCCGTCTCCTTGTAGAGAGCTAACAGCACCTTGCAGGCCTGACACAGAGCCTTTGAAGTAAATGGAAAGTCTCTTAATGACCTCAAGGGTTTAGATAGTGAGCCCTCTGGACTGCACAAGACAGGTAACACCATCAAAAGCACCTAATAACTACTGACAGTCAGTTGGTCTTAGTCTCCAAATCACGTGGGTGACTCTGAAAATATTTATCCCAGGGCTGGCTATACATTCTCAGCAGTACAGAGCACATGAATGGTACTCAATGCATAATATAAAAATTCTTCTAAGTACAAAAATCTCTCTGTTCAGGAAAATGATAATTTTATGCTTTGCTATTTCTTTTGTGTAAATCTCTTTGTAAGCATCCCTTTGGCTATAGTATTTGCTTACAGTACAAATATGTATTATGTGTCAAAATAAAATATTTATTGAATACATTTACTTTGTGTCTGTTGAGTTACGAGTGGATTCTGAAGTGCTTCTTTGCTGCACCTGTTGGGGCCATTTTACATTCTCTCTTGGCTGGAGACAATGAAAACTCGATGCCTCACAGTTCTGCAAAAAGAAGTGGTTGAAGACAATTTGAATTAAAACTTAGCACTAACATTCACTGTTGCTGGCACTCCAGGACCAAACACAGGACCGCTTAAATCCTCAGGGTAGGGATATTTATCTCTACCAGAGCCAGTCCTGACTTGGTGGGCTGAAACTAAACAGTACTGCAGACTGATGGGTGCAACTTGTCCGAGGATGCTTGAGGTGAACTATGGCTTTCCTGATGTCCCCAGAGGGGGCAAAGCCTAGGGCTTAGTTTCTTTTCTTCTCTCTTTCTTGCAGTAATCCTAGGAGAAGAAGTGTGAGCCAGCGGAGGACTGAATCTCTCACACCATGGCCTGCGTCACCCTGGCGCTAAAATGGGTTTTGTAGATGACCTTGACATTACTGAAGGAATGTACCACTACGACGTCTGAGAAGAAAAGGCTATGTACCTTTCCCAACCTCCAGGGAGCCTGCGTGGTAGCTAAGAAATTGAAGAAATTTCTGGCACTAGCAGAAGTTCAAAAAACCAGCCTTGGGTCTAGACAGGTGGTCCTTCCTGCTGGAGAAGTTTACTCCAGCCAGAAGAGCAAGCTCCTTTTCAGATACTGACAACAGCAGATACTCATATTGGGTTTACCTGATGGAAAGTGATACGGTTGATGACAGATCATCAGGAAACAGGAGGGCACCTTCTCAGAACCTCATTGTTCATGTAAGCACCACCGAGGTGGAGGTGGGCACTGGAAGCTCAGGCCTTAGCTTTGTGTGAGACTCCCCTCTGAGACTCCAGGCACTGCAACTGCTGTCCGCTTCTGTGGTTGCTTCACAAGGTGTCCGGCAGCCCTCACTCCATTTCTTTCCCTGAGTATCTGTTAGAAGAGATAGCCTTGAGGCATCTTAAGCCTCTTGCAAGAGGTGAAGGACAAACAAAGCCATTGTTATCCAGTTATGTGCTTTAATTCAGAGACAAAAGCAAAACTTTGGGCACGTTTTTTCAAGGAGAATCTATGAATGACTAACTGGGTCTGTGCACAGGCTCATAACTAAAGGGTTTGTGAATGGGGAGATTAAGTTCTATTGTAGCTGTCTCTTTGTTAAGTGATCGGGTCCTTTGAATATGTAAGCAATAGATTATGAGGCCTAGAACAAGTAAAATTAGGTGGGGATTCAGTTTAGGCTAGTGAAGTGTGGTGAAGTGGTGAAGAGACCTACAGGCTCCCCTTGGACGTAGACTCGCTCTGGATTTCTTTCGGTGGTTGCTCAGCTCCCCTCACTGTCTATAAACAGAATCTGAGGAGATTGTCTTTTGGCAGAGGTACTTAGGTGCCTGAAGTTAGGTGGTGTCACAATTCCACCTAGCTTTCCTGTATGAAGATTTAGAAGAACAGAGAACCTAAAAAAATGCTAATTTCCTATCCATTTGATTTAAATTAAGCATCCAGGGATCCCTGCCTCAAATAATCAAGTTTGTACAGTTGAAATACATTCTTCAACCCAAACAAAAGACCCTATTCAATAACTATTTTATTTCTTCACCCTGTTGCAATCATTGCAACCATCAATATGATGCCGTTATTTTTAATCCAACAGAGGAAACCAATTAGTTTTACTGATTAACTCTTTTACCTTCAGTGGGATATTGACTGTGAGAGGATGGGAATGAAGGTCTATCAAACCAAAGAGTCCGAATAATGACTGGTCCTTCAAATGATAACTCTAATTTCTTAAAAAGCAAAGACATATCAACCCCTTCTTTTATCTTTCTGTCTCATATCATACAGAAAGAGGTCTTGACACTCTTTGAAAGCACCTCAGAAGCTTCCACATGAAGCATGCATAAAGAGCTGCAGCCAACACGTATAAAGTCTTTAAAAACAATTCCGCAACCCTGGCTAGATCCACTGGGATCAAATAAAGTAGTCTTTAATTATACCTCCCCTGAAGAGCTATGCACATGCAGAATGTTTCCAGAGTTTGACTATACCTTGAGAGCTGTTTGCGAAGACAACCCTTGCACGTGTTGTAAATGGGATTTAGCCAAGTTACAGAGATGAGCTTATGCAATTGCCTGTATGATCAGAACCACTGACCCTGATTTTGAAAAGATTCAATGTATGTGCTTACTTTGCAGGCAGAGACCTACCCTCTTGAAATAAATACACCTCTGTGAAAAGTTAAGCATGTCCATAAGCTTTTGCAAGATGGGTCTGAGTTTGTGAAAATGTCCTGGAAAACCTGTGTAGAACCCCCTTGGTTTATTTCAATAAGAAAGCATGTTAAAAATGCTGTCTGTATTGCTGTAGAATTACATGGTTAGTTGTATTAAAAATAACATTTTCTTTCAAAAATTTTCTGGTTGTTTTAGCAGATTTTGTTCTTTGACAGAAAATGTATTGATCTGATCCTGGGAAAGTGACTGTAGTGCTCAACAGAACAGTTCCTGCTATATAATTTTGATGTTCATAAGGTTGTGTAATATTTCATATGAAAAGCCTCTGTCAACTTCCACTGATAGTTGACTCTTAAAATGATTCATCCACACAAATATATTTTTCAGGAAAGCTTCTGAAGCAGGAGGCTGACCTCACTGCAAAATACAATTTAATTGAACATATGTTGATTTTAAAAGTATGTACATATCTATATATGTTTCTTTTCTGTTTTCTGATTTATTTTTGTGACTCATATGGAAATCCAATGCTTAAAAATATATGAAAAAAGAAAATTCATTAGAAGTAATACATTTTAAAGAATAAACTTGCAAAAGCATGTATTTCTATTTTGTAACTTTTTATGTTCACATATAACTAAAGAAGTAATGAAAGTTAATATATGAAACAGTTAAAATTGTCAACATTTCTCAGTTCTGAACTAAACAAACTTTATATTTCCAATAATCTCAGTCCAAGTTTGTATCTTCAGATTTTCATCTCAGTATATCTGAATGTTGTTGCCAGTCAGATTTCCCATGTATGAATGGAAAATCTGATTTCTATTCCTGCCTTTTACAATTCCTTTTGCTCTTAATTTCATGGGAAGAACCATCTATAATAAACTACGAGGGGAGAGACTGGTTCCACTGACAGCAAATTAGGCTTTTCCAGTTAGTTCACTGAAGTTAAGGGTTTCAGTCTCAAGAAATAATTACAGCTAAGGATGGCCATGTTGAAGCTGGCTTCAAAGGGGACACATTTCATCCTCAAATGTTTTATTTCGTTAATGTTTTAAAATATTTGTGTGACTATATGTATACAAACACATACACACACAGAGGTTCCTCTCACTCATGTTTAATATGGGAGAAAACATGATAGGCTCAAAGTGAAAGTGCACAAAATACAGAAATAACTTGCAATGAAATTTTCTCTTTTTTCCTCTCACCCAGAAGAAAAAGACTTGTTTTTCATGAAAGAAAGAGTTTTATCGGCTTGTCTCTGACTGTGTTGTCAGGACCACTGCCTCACTCATGTGTGATGTTATGTTTTCCCATAAACCTTTGGTAGGAACTAAATATAGAAACTTTAATTTGTTTCTTAGTCCTACAACAGTCAGTATTTTACAAACTTAGGACCAAATTTCATAGTAAGTGTTACAAATATTATTAGTTGCATAAAGCCACAATTTCTTAAGCATAAATATATAGCTATTTAAAAATCTTCCAACTTTTAAGCTAAGCTTACAATTTTGTGACCTGTTGCACGTTCACATGTTGCAGTATTCAGCTTGAAAGCTGAGCAGTCTGGAGGTGAATGCAATCCAAATGTGCCAATCCAGGTGAGACCAATTTGGAAAATTGTATCTAAAAAAACCCCAAAATCATAGAATCATAGAATAACCCAGGTTGGAAGGGACCTCAAAAACACAGGTATTTTTTTATGTCTGCTCTCCAAGAACAAAAGAAGCCCAAACACAAGTATTGTACGTCACTAAAATCACCCGACATGATTAAATTGGATTTAAAGTGGTGTAGAGGCCTTGAAATGGTCTGATTGACTTCACCTTTGTTGACATTGGGGATTGAGCTATGGATGTTCAAAGTGAAACACCATAAACCACTGCAAACCATGAAGACCTGAGAATTTTAACAGACGTTTTCCATCAAATGACTGCGGATGGAGACAAGAAAAACACCCTGATACCAATCAAAGCTTTATTGGTATACAGTTAGTGTAATGCTTCTGCAGTAGCTGGATGAAACCAAACCCACCAATTTGATATGGATTCTAAGTAATAATCGGATGAAGAAGAGAAACATGTCCCAATGCTGAGCCCTTCACTGTATAATTTTCATTGCCCCGATAAAGAATTTCAGTTCACAGATGCAAAACCCTTCCAAGAGAGCGATGCTAGAAATTAGAGACCTCAGAAGCACTGACCTAAATAAAAGCTACTCCTTCCCTAAATGTAACTTTTGAGGTTTCTTTCTGATTTAAGGGCTATTTCCCCCTCTCCCATTCTAATTAGTGCCAAGGAAAAGTGCTGAGCTGCCCAAGAGGAAGGCTGTAGCTTTTTGCTGAGTCCAGTTGTTCCACTCAAGCAGCAGACTTTGGACATCTCCTGGTCCTGTTAAGTAGTTGTATGTTGCCTCCATAGAGCTATTGGGTCACTGATGCAGTTTTACTCTTTTCTTTTATTTCCAATTGCTAAATCACTTAAAAGAAGAAATGATATAACACTGTCCTAAGATGACTATTCCAAGTAAGCAGTTGCTGTTGTTGCCATAGGGATACTGAATGAATGCAGATGATATAGGAGATATCCAGAAGGCTCTATGAGCACGAGTTTCTCTGCAGCAGCCCAGTGCGACCAAAAGAAGGGAGATTTCTGCACCTCCATAATGCTGGGCCACAGCTGCTGCATGGCCTACACTGAAATGGCCGTCTGGCTGCCTGCACGCTGCTTCGAATGGAGACATGGGCATCTCGCTCACCATTGAAAGTGGAACTTGGGCTCTTAGGTGATTTTGAAAATGTTACCACAAGTTCCCTAGGAGCAATACTTAGAAACAGCTGCTTACCTCAAGGACTAAAATACCACTAATACTGCATTCATAATAAATCCACCAAGGAAAACTGTGAAAGCTGCATACAGATGAGGCCAAGTGGTGTATTGGGGGACCTACAGAGTCTAATTAAAATCAACTAATATTTGGAGAAGAATAGCTCCTCCACAGAGGAAGGAGCTATTATATAGAATGTGTTCAACACTATGACAGAAGCAAACAGTCTTTCCATGGAAGAGGAGTGATAAGTGAGCTGTCTCTCAGGAATACTTTGGTTCTAGTATTATTTTATTGATGACATGGGGTGAAAGTGGTCAACTGCATAGAGAATGATGATAATTTTTAGTTCACCTGTGTATTTGTGACTGTTCCAAACAGGACTAATTCAAGGCTCTATTCATTATAGATACAACCTGTAAATGCAGTGACATAATTGCCTTAATGTCCTCAGAAAACACTAGCGAACTTAAATGATAACTTGGCAACACACCCCAGTACTCACAGACTCTACCTTTGGAGCACCATTTACTCCCAACTTACTCATGGAAAGAAATGGATCTTGTAGCCTAAAAGTCCCCAGATTTGTGCTTCCCACTGAAAGCTACAGAGAAAAAGACCAATGACATTTATGACAGCAAGAGTCAACTCTGCCCTCAGGTGCTTATTCGCAGTTGTGCATGAGGACTGAGTTTAGCACTAAATTCTTTGGTTAAAAATACACAAATAAGTACAGATTCAGACTGTACTTTTTTCCATACTGACACAGCTCTTAATTATTATGGCAGGGCTAGAGCCTCAGCTATTGTGGTTCAATGTATTTCAATTGTCTTCAGAGAAATAGTAGTGATTTAATTCAGGTCACTTAGAATATCAGCTCAGGCTTTCAGCCCTCAAAATGCAAATTTGTGCTGGAAGAAAAAACATGCTGGCTGGGAGTAGGCTGCAAATCTAATACTCTTTTTGGGCAAGGTGGTATGATCCCAAGCACTGTGCATTGGATGTATTAACAGTGTAAGATACTCTTGAATTAACTCGGTAAGGTATACCTAAGTTTGAGCCAGGCTAATTAATTTGAAATAGCGAGAGGTGTGAATGGGATTTTATAAGAACAGATGTAAACATTCCAACTAAATGGAATGAATTAGCAGCCAAGGAGGAATTAGAAGATGTGTGGTTCACTGATAAATAAATACGCAAAATCTAAACTTGTCTTGCTCAAGAATGGACTAGATGGCTCAGTAGCTTCTCTATTCCTGCTCATAAAAACACTGTCTGTTCTTCCTATTTATATGACCTTTAAGCTTAAAGCTCTGCAACTTCTTCTAAAACATCCTCCCCCCTCATTTTTAGGGTTATTATAGTATTATGAACACTATGCATTAGTACCTTTCAAAGTTGTCTGGTGGAGTTTGGAGGGTAGATTTAGATTAGATGTAAGGAAGACGTTCTTCACTGTGAGGGTGGTGAGGCACTGGAACAGGTTGCCCAGAGAGGTTGTGGATGCCCCATCCCTGGAAGTGTTCAAGGCCAGGTTGGATGGAGGTTTGAGCAACCTGGTCTAGTGGAAGGTGTCCCTGCCCATGGCAGGGGGTGGTTGGAACTAGATGATCTTTAAGGTCCCTTCCAACCCCAAACATTCTATGATTCTATGTATTAATCCCTTTTAAACTACTCAAGACTTAATTGAAATAAACAAACATCATCATATCCATCTGCCAGCTGAAGGAGATGAATCACAGAAAAGTTAAGTTGTTTCCAAAGTCATAAAACAAGTCAGTAGGCAAATCAGGGGTAGAAGTAAGCAGCCCTGGACTTCTAGACTCCTACTGTAATGATTGCATTAGCCTGACTTCCTAGAACCAGTATGTCTGAATGAGATGATAATATTATTCAAAAGAGTTCTCGATTATGTTCACATTTAGGCTCAATTCCAGTATTACTGTAACCAGTGGGAAAAGAGCAGCAGAAGATTTTGGTGCGAATATATCCTTTTCAGTGAAAGGTGACTACGAGACAGTGTGGGTGACATAATTTTCCTAATGGGGTATTTTTTTAATGTTAGCAGGTGTCGGTATTATAAGCTTGCAAGAAAGGCCAGGTGCTGTGTTCCGGTATGATCTCACCTTCTTTTGTAAATGAGCATTTAATGTGTCTCTAATTTCCTTGGTCAGCCACGCCTACTCTCCTGGACTATTCAGCCTTACCATCTCCACAGATGGTGATGACGATGGGATCGTGGGGTAATACCTAGGGTGCAAGCAGAGACACTTGACCAGCCATTGCTGTTGCTGTGGACCCTCCGCTGCTTTCCAGTACTTGTTAACAGAGTGTACAGAAGACAGGAGGGAAGACGAGCGTGGAGGAGGGCTGCTGTTATGCATGGGTGATGATGCAGCTCATGGCTGGGGGCTGCTGTTGGAGGGAATGCCCTCGAGATCTGGGGGCTGTTGCAAGTGGGTCCAACCACTGGGAAGCAGGGTACGCTGCAGGTTCTTTGGGGACGGTGGCCTCTGCAAGATTTAGGCAGAGTACCTAGCCTCAAACTGACCCTTGGGGCTCCAAAATATACTGAAATAACATGGGCAGCAGCTTTCTGAGAGGTGCTGGACGTACCCTCCGTCACCCTGAGGAGCAAAACCATACTAGGGCAGGTCTACCAGGCCTTCCTCCTGCTCCCTCCCGGAGGCAATAGGATAACCATCTGTATACCACTCTGATATGTCAGCACTAAACACCCAGCTTGTACATGACACGCTTTATCTACCATTCTGTACACAGCCTATTGACACATGACAGCGGTAGCAGGACCTCAGCGATTTTCCTGATTTCTCCTGTTTATTCCTGATTTCCACTGGCACAAGAGAAATAGTTCATTGCTAGGCAGCTTTTTACAGAGTAACTAGCCAACAGTGGAAGGAGAAAGAGCTCACATTTAACTTCTGCTTGAAAAATACCAGTGATGAAAAGGCCTTGTGCTAAACTTCTGTGCTGACAGACTTTCACCCTGTTTGGAGTAGTTTAGATGAGACAATTGGATAACCCTTACTATTCAGAGCAGATTTAAAATATCTCAATCATTGCAATCATACACACAGAAATTTAAGTGTAGCTGTAAACCTCATTAGCACATGACACCATGCTCAATTTCACATGCAATTACCTGGATAGACCATGTAATTATGCCACATAATTACTCATGCATTTTACAAACGAAGTTGCATGTCTGCAGCTCAAGATGATGTAGTTCTTTCATGTCAACCGAAGTCCTCTGGCGCATTTTCCACCTTACACACCTTCTCTTTTTTAAAAGCAAGGTCCAGAATATGAAACAAGTCCACTAAGAGCACAAGAAAAAATTAAACATTGTGTTTTAGGCAGTGAATTTTGCTTTAGGACTTAGGACCAATTGATGGAATTTATTGGCAGAAGCTTGTTTAGAACCTGTAAACGATTGTAAATGTAACCTGTTATTGCTGGTATCTATTAAGCCTGTTAATATGCTCTAAGCTCTCTCTGAGGCCATAAAAGAGACAAACAAATAGGAAATTCCCAGGCAGGAAATAATGCCAGGCCATGTTCTCAGCTGTATCTAAATCTACTCAGTGCAGCAAATAGCAGGAATTACACTGATGGCGGTTATAATTCCCAAATACTCTGTGATAATCTGTTTCAGCCTCCACATAGGTTTAGCCATATAGACTTTATTGTAGTTTACACTACAGAAAAGCAAGACTACCTCTAGAGGCCACCTGTGTCAACTCTGGCTGCTGGACTCCTGCCTAAATCGTATAGGCAGACCCTTAAAGACAAAAGGCCTGATACGCCATTGCCTTGTATCTTACTTTGCCCTTTAATTGTATTTGTTCAAACAGAAGCAGGTATAAAATGCCACAGGTCTGATTGCATTGGTCTGCAGTACCATGCAGAGAGTGGGAGGAGAGTCTTACGACTGACTGCTGCTGAATTCACTTGTCATTCAAAAAATAAAAAAAAAAACCTCAAAGAAAACTATATTAAAAATATACTTCATATGACCTCACTCAAAACATTTTATTCTGGGTTTGAGAGTTTCTTTTAATCATTTTATTGTTTCTTCAACAAAAAGAAAGCAGCTTTAAAACAAAAGCAGTTTGGAGAAAAGAATTTGGTTGAAATAAAACCTATCAAAAAGAAATGCAGTCATTCAGTAATGCAGTGAAACCAAGTCATACTCACACCATGTTTTCCTTGTCCCAAAAGCAAGGTATGTGCCAAAACAAATTTTAGGGATTAATATGCTCACCAAAAGTGCCAGGTCAGCTTTATTTTTAGTAAGTAACATAGCCCTTGTATTCCTACAAAACAAGGCCCATTGCAGTGAGTGCAAGCTCAGCCCTAAACACATGGGAAAAAAGGTAAGGTAAATGGTAAGGTAAACCAAATATGGAGCTATAATCCCAACCAGTGACATGGCCTTTAGAAAATTAGGCAGTTTTAATGGGTCGGCTTTCCCTGGGAAGTGTGAGTAGCCCAGTTGTTCCCTGTGTGAGTATCTTCTAACACTGGCAGGTAGCTACATCTTGCTCTCTGACTGTCGCGAGGGTATCTGGACAAGATTAAGAGAGAAAATATACAAAGGAAATGCCCAGAGATAGAAATTGTAGTACCTTGTCTATATAGTGTGACGTAAATGTCAGTCTAGAAATCTTAACGTTTGGCTTTGTGTTAGCTACGTGCTCTTGGTAGCCCATTAAAGAAAAATGAAGTAAGGTGAACTACCATCATGAATTTTCTCTTGGGTGCTAAATCAGAGCAGAGTCAACTGAAAATAAAGCTTCCCTTATTCAGAGGGCATTGGGGGGGGTCTTACCTCCAGTGCTGGCCAGCATATCCTCAAAACTATTTGTAGCAAATTTATAGCATCCTAAAAATCTAAGACAAACTATTTTGCCATTTTTCTGTGAATATCTATTTTAAAATTCAGAATTCCTGAGCAATTTTGCTCTTATTTAGATTACAATTTCCTTTTTTTTTTTTTTAATTGTTAAGGCTGATATTTAAAAAGGCATTTTAAGAGTTTACTTCTTAAACACTTTTTAAAAACATACCCCAAGGTCCTGTTGTCCATGTAGAATTAAAGAGTATACAGTATCGTACTGGATAAAGTTTACAATGAAATCTCCTGTCACTAAATCTGTGGCAAATTAATAGTGTCTATTTCATACAGTAATTTAAATGTGCAGATCTCAAAGCCCTTGAGGAGAGGGGTTGTAATCATCAACACTGATGATCACTGCTGATGGGGAACCTCAGGAGATAAAGAGATTCGGTGAAGGTCATCTGGCACGCCAGGACCGGAGCTGCACCCTGCTCTCTTTGGAGCTAGGCCAGCACTCTAACTCATGGGTCATCCTGCCACTTTAATGAGTTGATTTTTTTAAATTTTTTTTTTTTTGCTTCAGGTGGTTTGGAGCTAAGAGTGCAGCATTCAGCCAGAGTACATGCACGTGTTTCCCCCGCTGCGCCGTCTTTTCCTCTCCTCCCACATTTAATATGTCTGAGCTAATTTTTTTTAGAAGGATTTGCTGGAAGCAGTGATAGATAACGGGAAAGTACTCTGAAGGCTGTAATAAACAAAAGCCATCATTTGGGTTTAACTGATGTATTCATCACCTTGCTTTGCCTAAAAATCCTTGCATCCAGCTCTCTTCTATCACAGGCAAACAGGTCATACTATCTCTTTCATAAATGTATCACTTTACTGGATAGATTTTCTTCCCTTACCTTCCTCCTGGAAGGTTGCTCCAGAGCCTCTCTGATGCAGGAGGTAGAAACTGTCTGTCGTCAACTTACTCATAGCTAATTTTGGACCATCTGTTTCCGTGCCAGCATTATCCTTTAGGTTAAACACGCTTCTAAGTTTTACATATCTCTGAGTGTATACATCCACAAGCCTACATTTGCTATACTGATTAAGAGAAGCTATATAATACATTAATGAACACAGGGTAAAAAAAAAGAACTTCCTTCTACTTCCCTTATCTCTAGCTAAATACTGTTTAGACGGCTTAAGCAAGATATAAACTATGTCATGGCTGTTGGCAAAGTTTAAATTCATTCAAGTTTGCTTCACAGTTATAAAAAATTCTCCTGGCAAGACCTGTTTGAATATTTTTCTGGTAAAATACTTTGGTCAGACACATGACTTTTTTTTAAAAATACAGACATTCATTGAAAGAATATCCTGTCTTTTAATATTTTGTTGTGAAAATACATTTTGAAACCACATTTTGTTTAAAAAAACCCAATATAGAGCAATTGTTATGGAATTTTGAATGACACCCTTCCTTTCACCTAGTAACACTCCTTCCCTGGGAAATTCTGTTTTTGCAGAAAATGTCGAGTTCCTTTGATTTCATTCTGGTTTGTCATGAATAGTCCTTGAAATCCTGAATGCTGTCATGGACAAGAAATTCTGTTCCCTCACAGTTCTGCTCCCGATTCTCTCCCTTACCATAGATCAAGTGTAGATCTATGGTAGTGAATGAGACTGCACCTGTGCTTGGACATAGGTTTTAGCCTGTGATATTTATTTAAATTTTTCTAAGAGGTTTTAACCTATGATTAATATTGGCACTGTTAACGATGCTTATTATTGGCAGTACTCCTGAGACTAAGAGTGGTGAGGGGGGAAAAGCCCATGGAGAAGTGACTTCAAAACAGAACTTCAAACAAGACTGAGGACAATGTACAGAAAATTTGATAAGAAGAAAAGACAAGATGATAGAAAAACACCTTGCAGTCTTAAGTCTTCCATAACAGTTTTTTACAAGCTGCCCTGGCAACTCTCTTGGGCTGTGCACAGGCTGCTTAGGCATCCATGGGAGATGGCAAAAGAGAGATGTTGCAGGAGTTTGGAATTACCATGATTGTCAACCTGCTCTCAGATCATAATTTTCTCAGGCTGAATCAGTGTCCTTCTTCCACCACCATGACACAGGCATGGATCCATCATCCTGTCTGCCCTGGGTTGCCCTCTGTATGTCCTCAGAGTGGTTAATTGCCACAGTTCCCTTTGTGTGCTGTTTGATGGAGGGCTTCTGCAGCTAACTTGGAGATCCTGATGCCCTAGAGATGGTCCAGATTAATTCTGAGTGCACTGTCCAGATATTTCCCTCTCTTTTTTCTGTGGATGACGTAAGAGCCTGTGGAGCATTTTGCTACAGCTTTTGTTACAAATTCAGTATATCTAATACATAGTATTTTCTCTGAGAAATTTACTTTTGAAGGTACTTGATCTCTGTCTATGCCTTTGGTGGATTTCTGGCTCTCACTGTCATGTGCTGAGATAGAGGTAACTCTTGCATTGGGTATCTGTAGTTTTGCATTGGCAATCTGTAGACTTTTTCTGACCAAATCTTATTTAAGCAGACAAATATATCTCCCTTATTTCTTATTCCTCTGGACATTTCCTTGGCATTACAATGCTGATGAATTGATTTACTTCTTGGATTCTTTCTGCCTTCTAATAACATGCCTGAGTCGCAAGGGAAGGAGTCTCCAATCTGCTCTTTGAAACAACTGGCTTTTCACCTCATTGTGTTGCTGAGCTCTCCTCCCATCTTCTTTGCAGACTCTTCGGGCTCCATCATCAGTGCAGTTTAGATACTGTAAAACACAAATATTGAACTATATAGTGTTTATGTCCATGACTATATGAACTCTGCTCCAACAAACTGCTATAAGGCTACAGATAAAGAGAAAATTTTGCTACATTAGGATGTGCCTCATCCTAATGAGAAGTTCAGGATCCAGGAAATGGGGAACCATAAGAAAACATGAATAGTCCTGTCCTCTTGTTCTCAAGAGGCTAGGAATTATTGAAGAACAACTGTATTTTAGAATAGAAAACCGACACTCCAGCATAAATTCCTTACACCTAATGTACAAATCCACGCCAGCAGCACTCTGACTAACCCTTCATCAGATCCTTGGTAGAAGATGAAGATTGCTTTTGCTCTTTCTTTTCAATTCACTGTTTATTAACAGCAGCATTGCTGAGAGGAAGAATGAAAAAGGAAAAAAGGAAAAGTACATGTAGGAAGCAATTTCACAAAAAAACCCATCAAAACATACAGTCACTTTCTTTTTAACTGTGAAGAATGTTTGGGGATGAATACCAAAGAAAGCCAAATTCAACAGAATTAATGCCTTCACCAAACAGTAAGTGTTATGTTTCTGGAAAGCTAAGCTGCTGTTACAACAAGGCTATCAATCAAAGGTAGGATCCATCTAACATTATATAGGTATCTATGGTTTAGGCATCTTGACTGCAGATATCCACAGGTGAACAAGTGTTTCCAGGCTTCCTTTGAGTCCATGGAAGAAAAAATAGGCGTGTCTAGGTTGTGATTAATTCCATCTGTAGTAGGTCTAAAACAGGTCACATGAATCACATCCTATAAGTGCCTGATCCCCTCCACTGGCTGTAAAGAAAAACTAGCCTAGGTGTAGGTATCTATACTTGCAGGCCTCTGAAGATACATGAAATGGATATCAGTTCAGACTGACACTCTGTTCTGATACAAGGAGTTTCAGAGAGAAAATCTAGGGGCAAGAAAAGCAATCCAATATAGGCAAGAGAGATGTTAGGACAGGTAACTGAAGACATTAACAGGCTAGTCAGAAATTAGTCAGAAAAAACCCATAAATTGCAAGGCATTAGAGCTTGTACCATCTGGCTGTACAAAACGAATGTGATGGATGTACTAAATAGACAGAAGACCAGTGTTAGTAAAAGATGACAAAGCAGGAATCTCCCCGATTTAATTCATGTTCATCCATTCCTTCATACCTGAAGCCATACTTTTTCCTTGTTATTAGTGGTTTTGGCAAGAATTAACTCAAGTCCGAATTTGATCTTTTTGATCAAATTTTTGCAGCTCCACTGAATCCACAGTGTTTTCAGCTGATCCAATGCCAGTTAAAGCACCCCAGATCTAGATGGATGTAAAATGTCCTGATGTCAGTGGAGGTACAGTTTTTGCCCTGGTGTAAATTCCCATGGTCAGTTTTTGCCTGGTCATTGGTTCTCTTAACATTTATTCTCCAGAAGTGATTCTGCTTCTCTGAGGATGGTGACACCAGAGACCTACCTCCTCAAGGGAGACCAGAGTGAAGCTGTTGATGTGTGTGTTACATGACCATTGAGTTCACCACTGAATTTGGCCCAGAGTCTGCAAAAAGAAACGGGCTATTTATTAGAGAACTGAAATTTACTGTCTCATGGAAAATAAGCTTAGCATGATTTTGAAAATATTAATGTAAACTACTGAATTGTTTTTTTAATGCCTTCAGACAATCTGCACAGATGTCATGTAACACACATGTACAGGGGAGCTTGAATTTATCTTAAGAGACTTAACTTGTTTTTCCCCAAGAAGTAAGTGTACTCAAATAGGTTTTCTTTCAGAAAATAATTAACTCAGTCTTGACTTGTGTTTCTCTTTGGATTGATGACTGTGTTTACTGTGTGTTCTTTTCTACAAAACCACTCGAGGAATTTCATATTTGCAGAACAGTTTTTTTTTATTGAGACCCATTTGCTCAGTGTACTCTTTTCTTCATGATTTAGCTACTGTTTTAGATCATTTATTTTTATTGACAGTGAGACTAGTCCATTTGGTTGACTTTCTCAAGCATTAACTGCTATAACTTTCATTTAGACTGCCAAGGTTTCCTCATTTACACATGAAATCATCCCATTCACCTCTCTAGGAAAAGGCAAGTCAGACCTGGTGTTTTTTGCTCTCAAGGAGAGGAAGAGGAGAAACGGTAGCACCACCTCATTGGCATTGCTCTTTCTTATTTACAGCTGTCACTACTGAGGACTCAGGGAAGATGGGCAAGGGCAGCCACCCTACATGTTACCTTCCCAAAGCTTCTTACAAAAAATGATGTTATGTCCTTTAATAAAAAATTATTTCTTGCCTGTCCTTTTTCTGATTCCCCACCGAACTATGGCAGAACACTGTCAAACTTGGGTCATCTTTTAGAGCATTTGTGAATCAAAGATTTCCAATGGCTAAGATGGAAAAGCCAGGCTTACAGAGGACATGGGATAAGCAGGCAGCGATGACAGCTGGGTGGCTGCCTGTGATTGCAGTAGATGGGGTTTGGTCTCCGCAGTGGTTCTCCATTCTCTGTTTCTCAGCCTCAAATCTCTAGCTGGAAGCCAGAAAATTGGGTCTGACTCTCCAGGGAAGTAGGAAGAATAGCTTTAGAAAACAGACTAGGTTTATCAGTTGCAGATGTGATTTTTAAAATATTTTTCAATGCCCTGGTTCATGAAGCCACCACAAGCTCTTATTAGGCACAGACCAATGGCCACAGAACAATTAATTAAGAGTATCAGAAAGTTCACCACATCTCATTTGATGACCATTCTGATCAACTTGCATAGCCTTCTCCAGGGGAAAGGCTGTAAATTATTAAAAATGAATGAAACAATTGATTTACGGGTTTTTACCACTAGGAATTAGATTGCTATTTTTCAAGGATGCATTTTTCTTTAGTTAAAAGTTCCTGGAAAGAATAATTGGGTTTGTGTTGCTCAGAGACTTCTATCAAGAGAATTATTTCTTGCAGATAAGGCATCAATTACTCGATGACTTCTGCCCCTTTTAAATCAGCAACTGATAAGCACTATTAGATGTTGAATCAGAGGGACTCTTAAAGATATGATCTAGATCCTATGCACATGTGCCTGACCCAAACTGGGAAAATCAGAAATAATCCCAAGAAAAGAATGTACACTCTTAGAAATAAAATCAGGATTTTACTCCCTCTTTCATGTCTGTAATCTTGACTAATACTCAGTTTGAGGAACTAGATCTACAGTGTTACCTCTTCTTGTGTTTTCTATACTTTTTTTCTACTCTCCATCTGAGAAGGATGCACTAGAAATGCAGGGCTGGACATACATTTCATGTAAATTAATGCTCCACTGAAAAATCAACAGAGCTACAATGCTCTAAAACTTCTAAGGATCTTTTCCTACATCTTATTTATATATTTTTAGAATGGACATAATATCTTAGTTCATATTAAATTGTAGAGTTCATTGGAGCAGTAATCTCAAAGACACAGGCCTGCCTATTTTTTATGTCAAAGGTATTACATTTCTTGTAGTTGTGTTGATAAAAATCTACTGTTCCTGGGAAGGTGACTTGCTGGAACCTGGGTAAATTGATCATACCCTTACTCAGTGCCAGGAGTTGAAGAGATATGATTGCTGACCTAACCAGTGAAAGAGGTCTCTGATGTTAATGCAGTTAAGCTAGCAAGACTATGTTGGTGTCACTCGGGGTGGATAGTATTGGGATTTTTATGTGCTGATAAAAAAAATACAAGTTTGTTGCTATTATTGTGGCCATGCAAAATGCATGGATCCAGTACACGGTACCAATAAACTGGCACAGTATATATTGTAAAAAATGTAATAATTTCCAGTAGGCAGAGTTCAGCTCTGTCACAAGGTTTAATCCAGTCCATTGCTTGCTCCTTGTTTTTCCTGAAGCCTGTCAAACGTGGAGAGGGAGCAAATAACATTCCCAGCTCAGAGATTTGGTATCTCTCAGCTTGCTTCCTGCTATCCTTTTTCTTAGGGACCTCACACTGTCTGACTGCACTAACAAGACACATACATGTTAAGTGACAAAACCAGAGGTGTCCCTTTATTCATGTGGTTGACTGTGGAGGTGTGTCAAGTTGTTTGATGGGGCTGTATGACATGCTCCTCAAGTGTTGGGAAAGCATGGGATCAGGAACACAAGACAGAAATGTCTGCTCATTTGATGGAGGAGACAGGTACAGTCTGTTGTGGTCAAAAGGTTAGACAATGTTGGAGCAAAGAAGTGGTTCTCGGACGATGGCTTGCAGGCAGCATCGTGCCCTAAAACTGGGGCTAAGAGCAAAGTATAAATTGCCTGTAGCACATCACCTCCTCAGCAGCTTTGCCTATGGCTCAGCCAAGTCATGTGTCTCTGGCTTAACCAGCAAATATTCAGCGTCTTTCGAAGAGGCTGTGAACATAACTTATTCAATTATCAATTTTCAAATAAATATTTATTTATTTTTAGACTCCTGAGTGCACTTTCTCTTTTTATTGACGTTACTTTACACTACTAAATGCCTGAAATATTTCCAGTTGTAATTATGCAGCAGAACATTTCTTTGTTGTTTCTGTTTGAGTTTTATGGTCTGGATGACATTTAGTCATAGTGAATGCCTGCCATTTCTATTCATTATTTACTGTTTGTATTACAACAGGAGTGTATGAGAACTGGACAGCTAATGCATCAGATGACTTAGCTGAAAGTGAGAGTAAAAAGCCTTGCTTCAGACGATTGTTGAGGACTTCTCCAAGTCAATGCTGCCAGGAGTGAAGTCAGGATCCCTGTGTGCATGGTGCGCGCTGCCATGGATGGAGCCACAGCATCGAGCAGGGAGGTGGAAGCGCCAGCATCGGGTTGGCCACCGACCTGCTGCCTTGTGGTGTGATCCAGCAGACACAAGCTCACCTGTATGATTGGAAGGGGGAGGAAGAGTGGGTCTAAAACAATTTAGGGCTTTCTAGCTAAAGCATACTTTGAGAAACATGGAGTCAGAAATGTTGCTTTGCCCTGCAGGGCAGTCCTGAGGGACAGCCATGGAGAAGGGGCCTGGAGAAGGCAGCACAGGTGAAATGGCTTGCTTGGCATGAACCTTTAATTGCCACTAAAAGTAGGAATAAAATGTAGCTCCCCATGTTCCCAGCTCAGTGCCCTGACTACTCAAGGACATTCAGTCCTATTTGCTCAGCTTTCCAAAATGGCTGGTCTCACCCCGCCATCCCCCACCCCCCAATGAAGTAGCAAGCCACCTACGATCTTTTTTCTGCCCTAGTTTCTTTTTTTAAAAAAAATCACAACACCGCCAACCACTTCTGCACAGCAGTCTTGGTCGTCTTTCACTACGCTGGTCCATCCAGCCTGTTATTTAAGTTCCCCTTAAAAAATCCCCACCACTTTCTTCCACGGTGCCCACACAAAGTGAGTCAATGTTCTTTTCCATTCATCTCAGAGAGACCAGGATTGCATCCAACATGTTTTCTTAAAAAAAGAAAAAAAGGAAGAAGCATGGGTAAAACCACCAAGACATTCATACAAATCAGCTGAATAGATACACGACTGTGTTTCTACAACCCTTAATCTTCCTCATTCCCATCCTCCCTACTATCAAACATCCCATGTGGGCCTAGCTGGTTAACTATTAACTTACTTTGTGCATAACAGAATATTAAAAAAAACAGTGGCAACTTTTTTTCCCATGTGATCATGCTTTTCTTCCTGGGATGGATCACCCAGTCAGAGATTTTGAGTAAGAAGGTCCCCCCTATAGAAACCTAAGCCCTGGGTGGTGGCTCCATCTCTGCAAAATTTTGGCTCTTCAGTTGTAATAGCACAGGCCTTGGGGACTCAGAGAGCAACGTAAGTGCTTAATTTCTTTGATACTGATCTTGCTTGTTTCAGTGGTATACTTAGATTCACCCTTGTTATCTGTAAGACTTGTTTCACTTGGCCGTTGTACCCCTCGGTGTTCAGTGTGAGGAACAGTGCAGTCCCCTACCATAGCCAGTGGTGTGTGGTGCCATTACTGGTTTGGGGCAAGGTCTAATGGGTGAGGAGTGACAAATCACCAGCAGGTTCAGAAAGTAGTATCAGATATGCTTAAGAGTTTTTCTGGGTTTTTCCCTGGATTTCAGCTGGAATTAGCACAGAGAGCTTTACTTCCTATCACTGAGGTCAGTGATGACAGGTTAACTTGCCAAGGCAGCGAGGCTGCTTTGGATTTTGTCCGATGCTGAGATGCTCAGTCCCTGGCCTGTCAACCAGTTACAGGCTGCCCGAACATGTCAGACCTTCAGCCTCCTTCTAGCAGCTGCTTGGGAGTACGTGGTGTTGACTTTGGGTACAGTGAACAGCTTCGCTGCTGGCAGCATCTTGCGGCAGTAGGGTAACAAGGGTAGAGCAGGAGGACTTCTGCTGCCACTGGAAAAGCCCCATTGCTTGCTGAGACAAAAAAGTTGAGCATCACTTGACTGGTGTTTTAACGGATAAGTTTGAGTGGTATCTTTTCGTATGAAAAAGGATTCTCCTTGCACAGACTCACCATACTTTTGTACTGATATATGTCTGTGGTCCAAGTACTGCCTTAGAATGTAGATTTTGGTGTGGTTGTACTGGTAACTGACAGGGTGTGACAGTAAAGACAAGGTTTTGTTGATACAGTTCTTTCCTTTTCCTCTAAGGAACCAGCTTTAAATACCATTAACCCAAGTTAGAGGTCCATACTTTATGGAGCTGCTTTACTTTAATCACAACAGTTATTGAGATAGCATAACTGAGCAAATGATACAGAAAAGGTTTTCACATGTAGCACCTGCAGTCTCTTTTCCTAAACTATAAAATAATAGTAATAAAAAGGAACAGACTTTTTTTCCTAGGTGAAGCCTATCAAAAAACGTGAGACCCATGGTCCTGTGTGCTATCTTTTTCTCTTGTCAGAAGATGCACAGGGGCAGGAGGGGAACAAACAAGGCATTTCTGGATCCTGCATGTCAGTGAGTTTCAGACCTCAGCCAGACTTTAACAGCCCTAGTGCATCCTCATGGAGTTTCTATAAAGTAGAAGCAGCGCATTATTCCCATTTTACAGCTAAGACGTCAGGCTGTTAAGCGGCTGTGTTCTTTGCGCCTGTTCATTCAGGAAACCAGAAGAAAAAGCAAGACTTGCACCCCCATCTTTGAAGACTGAGGGGATGCTTCTGCAAGCTCCAGGGGCGATGCTCCATTGTTGGCAGTGGGATGCTGGTGGGGGGGACTGGCATGTCCCATGGCATCACGGCGGCAGTGCCCTGCAATGCGGCCGCCTGTGAGGAGCATCGTGCCAGAAGGGGGGATCTGCACCTGAATCTCCAGGTCCTGGTGGGTGGGCAAGGTGTCTGTGCTGTGCTGGGCACAAGCGAGCAGTGAACAGGGCTCAGCTTTGCATGCTGCAGCTCTTACCCCTCAGCACAAAGCTGCTGGCTGATCAGCATTTCTGACACACACCCCCCCCCCAGCCCCCCAGAAAACATCCCCAAAATACCCAACAAGCTACTTATTTTAAGTGCACAAACAGAATTTTGGGAACCCAACTTGTTTTATAAAATACATTCAGATTAAAAAGTACAGCAATTTAAACATGGAGATGTCAAAGCAGGACATTTCCCACCAAGTTTTTTCAGAAACCTGTACATTCAGTTAAATTCTGCAAACCCAGACATAAGCTTTTCGTAGAAAGGTAGCACATCCCGTTCCTGAGTAATTATGGTTCATAATAAATTTTCATTTTCCCTGAAGCTGAATTAAATTGTAGAACTGATTTCAGTGTGATCAGGATTTCGTTCATAGTCTGTAAGGCAGCATCCTTGGTTTTGACAGACTTAACCTTCATGGTATTCCAAGAACAGTGTAATTGTTGAGGATTTTCACAATTCATAATAATATAGCGCCAACTGTATTCCAAAATCAAAAGGAAAGTTTTAACCTGAAAAAAATCTGATATTGTTAAAACAAATACACTCACCACTTGCCTCTGTACTAAGTCACAATTATGAAATAAATGTGAACCTTTCTAGGTCTTCTGCTCTCAGCAATTAGAGCAACTGTATCTGAGTATGCTGAAAGCTATACCAGGGTACAAGATACGCACACAAAAACAGAATCAGGGCCACCGAATGTAAAAATGCTATGCTAACTGTTCATTTCTGAAGCAAGAACAGGCTGCTGGATTTTCAGAGGCAACACGTGTGTGCTAAAGGAATCAATGTGCCACTGCTCTGTAAAATTCACCTCTGTGTAGAAGGCCTTTATGCAACACTTCTAAAGTGTGTTTTAAGGATGAAGTTTTGCAGATGTCTTCTACTGAGTGGGAGGGAGGATTTCATCCCCTCCAAGAAGACACTTCAGGAGCACTCATCAACAAAAGGCTGAGAAAGCTCCCTTCACCTTGTCTCTAGCCTTCCAGCAAGCCAGGAAAGACAAGGTTTCATTTTAAAAGTAAATAGGTCAGAGTTTTAGCTCCTCTGAACCGCCAGCTGGCTTCACTGGGTGACCCACTGGATCCTTCTGACTGTGTCTAAGCTTTGCACTGGGTCTGTACATTGGTTTAACGCTGAAGTGTGGGTGAATCACTGGGGAATGATAGGTCACAACTTAAAAACAGAAGGAAGGAGTCCTGCCAAACAGGAATAATTGGCTGCAGACATGAGCTTTCCCCAGTCTCCAGCCCATTCATTTCTGCAGAACGGCTCTACAAAAGCGTCAACATAAATTTGACGTTCTTATGGAAAACCACCTCTAGGTGGAAGTATTGACCCTGTAGACAGAGATGAGGTCATAAATATCTATGTGGCAGCAGTGATGGCAGCGTTTTTTTAAAACTACTTCCTCCAATATTTTGCTCTTGAAACTGTAATTAGATGAGGTGCCTTGAGATTTATATACCTGAGGGCAGGTTGCAAAGCTCACTGGAGCCAGGAATTTGTTTCTCGGCCCAGATCCAGAGACCATGGTTCAAAGAAGCGCTTCAAAGGTGCTGGACATTCGCCTTTGGTGAATGTTGCAGCGAAGGGTGCATTCTTGGTTTTAAACATGTGCTTACGTGCAGTCCTTAGACTCTGTGCTTGCCATCTTGACCATATTTTGATCAACTTTGTGTCCTGAATGTATGGTTCTTGGCGTATTCAGTGTAACAGAAAGTTTTGATTTTAACTGGACAAAACAAGAACATCGGTGCTATTTCTCTTTCCCTCTTTTGAGAGCAAATTGTGAACTCCTGACTCCATATTTGAGTAGGTCATTCAAAGGATTAGTCCTGTACTTCGCGCGCTGTGGATTGTAAGCGATATGTAAGACTAGGTACTGTCTCTATTACTGCCTTGTAGAGTGAAGGTGTGATTCACAAGGGATCAGAAAGCAGACTTCTTGGACTAATTTCTGCACAGATGCCAGAGTAAGACGGACTGTTTAGTTCACTTACCCAGATGATCGTGACACTTCCTCCTTTCTCACTGTCTAGGCTCTTTGTTAGAAATTATGAGGGAAAATTTCAAAAGGCACAGAAATGCTGACTTCCACTGAATATCGACAAGAGTCAGATGCCCAACCTGCCCTTTGCACTCTAAAAGTAAACTAAATCATTATGCTATCGGAAGGGCTTCTTTTCCTTTATTTACTTTTTTTTTCTGTTTCTGTTTTATACTGGAACCTGCTGAGGGTTTCTGTTGGGTTAGGCTGATGTTTTCATAAATGGCTAAGTGATGCGGGAGTAGACCTGAGCACTTTTTTCCACAGGTAGGTTTTATTTACTGTCAAAAACATTGTTTATATTGACTGAACATCTCTCACTGACCATTTGTCATACATGGGAGAGGCTGGAAGAGAGGTAGAATGGTTGCTGGTACACCTTAGAGCTCTGTGGTCACAGCTTGTACCTGCCTACAGGGACAGTGGTTCAACTCTGCTTTCTACCTGAGTGAATTTGCTTGTGTCTCCCACCCTTTTGATGAACACCATAAATGCTATACTATCAGGTGCCCAAAGATGCAGCCTTGTTGATAACTACTGGTAGCTCTGTTCCTCTCTGCCTGCAATACTCCTCCAAATTAGAGAGCAAAGTTAAGCTGAAAACAAGGTACCAATAGAGTAACTTTGGATCTGAATTCATAGCCAGGTAGAAAAGCTTGTGCCTAATGCTTTGTGTATCTCCTGAGTATGGGACGGGCTCTGCCATTTGTGCAGCACCTGGGTGGTGTTTCCACCAGCATAGTTACTTCTCACTGGCTTCCAGTGAGGAATTGTTTAGTTTTCTTACCATTGCCATCAGGTCATGCCTTAATCCGAGTTTCCTGGGTGCTGTTGAATTGGTCCTGGAAAGGTGTGTGTGCATGTGAGCAGCCAAGTCAATGAGAGAATTGATTTCCATCCACACTGGAATGTGACGTTAATTAATTCAGGCATAAAGCAGTATAAATCATTTGTTCTTTGGAGGAAGGTGGCCAAAAGACAAAGAGGGAAAGGGATAACCTAGCAAGCTGAGGCCGGTAGAGACTGGCCAGCTCTCCAAAGGGAGATGGGAATGGATGGATACAAAAACTATTTTGTAGCCCATTTGTAAAGAAGGATATATCATATTTCCATGTATTTTATATCGTTATATCTATATCTATTCTTATGCATATTTAGACATAGATAAATGCATATCTTTCTCTATGCATCTCTATATATAGATTTACACACGCATAAAGCCAATTTCCTTAGTTGAGATAAGCTCAGATCCATTACAAAGACTCAGCCATGTCATGAACACCTTTAGACTTTCCATCATGACGCACCCAGCTGTGGTGTTGTGTGGACTGTACTAACAGTTTGAGAGGGGCAGGGAGATTGTGTTACTCAGCTGAGTTTAACTCTTCCTGGCAGAAGATGCCAGGGAGGTTGATTGTTAGTGGACTCCAAATGCCAGCTTGTCCTAGTGCACTTCCCACTGAGACTGACCACTGGTCCTGTTAGAGCCAACTGTGGGCATCTTATGCAAGAATGGAGCTGGAGAACCATTTTTATCACCACACCAGATGGAAAACCAACACAGTATTTTCTAGATGCTCTTATTTTTAAGTAAGGGACTAGATGACCAGGAGAAAAATAAGGTTCTTATTAATAAGCAGTTGTGAATGTGACCTTTCCTTCAAGGTGCAGTGGCACAAACCTGTACACTATGTTTTATATAAAACATATCATTTTCTCATGATCTCTTCAAACATCAAGTACAAGGAAGTGGCTTTTTGTTCACAGGGTAGCTCACTGATTGATTATATGTTCATACAGAGTCAAGGTCTGGTCTTATTTATAACACTGAAAACTGCATGAAATGATACATTCTTTACAGAGGAATATCACTTTAATGTTAATCTTTGTGACCATTAAAATATTTGGAGTAGTCACCACTGATTGCTTGGAGTTAGTCTGGAAATGTGAACCTTGCGTTCTGCCTTTTTTTATCTGGTTATCTAAATGACCAAGAAAGAAGCTCAAAGATGCAGTTGCACACTTGGGTTTGTGCTTTGGATTCTGGCATCTTTTTTGCACCCTTTCTTTATTAGGGAAAAAAAAATCTAAATGGCAGAGCATACATCCTCCAAGCATTTCATTCCACCCACACAGTTCTTTTTCTTTAAAACAGTGGCTTATTCCCAACTGGAAAGGCAGCAGTCTAGCTAGAAGACAGGTTATGTTCAAGAGAGAAAGGAAGGAGGTAGCTGAATCATAGCAATTTAACTCCGGCTGGGTGGATGTAAATCCAGCCACTGGTTGCTGCTATCACAAGCGTAGTATGATTTCTGATACAGGGGATGGCATATTGTTCTGGGTAATGAGGGCTAGAGGTCAGAGCAGGCTATGCATTTGCCTTTATTGCTTGCACTCCAGCAGGTGCAATATTCATTGCCTCTGCTCTGTGCACAGCCATCTCCAGCATTACTAATGAAATGTCAAATCATATTTTTATTTACTTCCTTTCTTCATCACCTGCAAATAACCACATTGACAACTCCCAAACTGATCATTTGGGGGTTTCTAAGAATGCCATCAGTAAAAGTCAGTCATCAGTAAAGAGCACCGCTTTCTGGAAATAAACTACACAGGTTCTTTTGAGGCTTTTCATAAAACAAATGTTGCAACAAAATTAATTTGTCCAGCATTAGTCATCACCCTTTCTGCATGTTAATACTGCTTCTTCTGGAAAAAACTATTTTTTTTTGGTTGAAAATATCCTCTGTTACACTTGGCACTCACAAAGGGCAGAAAAGGCACACATCTGAGTGTGTCATATTAACATGCTTCACTGTCATGCATGGCCAAGTCATGCAGGCTGGTTTTGGTCACAGATCAGTTGTTATCATTTTCCCATGGGTAGCTACTTAGACCTGCTGTCTTGTCAAAATCTTTGCTGCAATAGGCAGAAAATGGCTCTTTTTTTTGTGTAGGTTTTCCTCAGAACCAGGTGTCTTTTAAGGAACATAAACATTTAAGAGGAACAACCTCTTTAGGAATGTGGTAGAGTCCCCATCGCTGGAAGTTTTCAAGATGCGGTAGTACAGGGTGCTAGATAATCTTATCTAGGCTCCATTTCCCTTGGAAGGTTGGACCAGATGATCTTTTTAGGTCCCTTCCAACTTGGGCTGTTCTGTAATTTTGTGATTCTGTGATTTGGTCAGATTGTACCTTTGCACCAAGAACCTTCCAAGAGAAGTAGTATTTGGTGAGTTTCATTCCCAGAGTAAGTTTCTCCTGTGATGCATGCTGTGCTAACATAGGTGTGGAAATGGGTGTGTGGAGGAGTCTCCTCTAGACGCATCTGCTCAGCCTCCTTCCTTTTGTTCCTTTCTTTAGGAATTTGGCTTTTGCTTTTTATGTTGAGTTTTTTTTTAGGGAAGGGAGTGTTTTGATCACAGAGGGTTGCTCAAGAGGCAGAAATTGCTGTCGCAGGGCTCTTGGTTACTCCTGGGGAGTGCTAGGTTTGTGGCTGCCCACAGATGGCAGGGAACTCACCAGGATTCATCTCCAATAGCTCAGAGACGGATGTCTTCTCCACATCTGAATGGCCCCATGTCTACTCATGGTTGGAAGCAGAGAAGGGGATGGGAGTTTACTCAGAGCTCTTGGGTGGGACATGTTGCTGCCTTTCCCATCATTCAGCCCCTGAATGTAAATTTCCAACAGATGGATGACAAAGGGTGGTGTATGGGGTTCTTGTTTCATCTGCAGATACTGGACATGAGAAAGGCAATATTTTCTCCAAGGAGGTGAGCAATCTGTCTGTACCTACAGGTCTCTCTTTAATTACAATTAATTAATCACAAGTACACGTTAGAAATGTGCCAAGCACTCTCTGATCAGAGAAGGTCCCAGTCAAAGGGCAGACACAGAGAAAGAATTTAGAGGAAAGCCAGGCATTATGTTACAACTTTGTGGAGTAGCTGCTGCAAGAGCAAATGCATAATATTTTGGTGGGGGAAATAGTTTAGGAAGCCTACAGAAAATGTCCACTAGGATTAGAAAAGTACTTCACAGTTTCTGATGAAGAGGATATTTGGCCTCCCAGCCTTTTCTTCAACACCTGTTGCTTTTCCAACCTATGCCAATCCAGCTCCTCCTCAGAATTAATGTGGTAGGTAAGAGAGAATAGACAACTTTCTGTCAAGGATAGTTCACCTGAGTTACATTTCAAAGTGTCTCAGGCTTTTGAATCAAGTACTGGTTTCTTGGAGGGGTTTAGACACATCTGTGACTTTTTTATTCTGCCAGAGAACTTACAGAACATGGGAGATGTTGGAAACTCACATTCCTCTGGTCTTTCAGTTTCTCTGTCCTGGAAATAGCCTTGTGTTAGGTGGACATTTGAGGAAGGGGAAGAAAAGCTCTGATTAGTGACCCACTCCATTGTGACTGGCTGGAAAGAGATGATTTCAGGCTTGCCTACAGCTCCTGCTCAGAAGCAGTGTGTTCTCTTCTTTGAGAGGAAAGCATTAGCCTGATACTAGATCATTTTAAATTTAATCCTGTGAGGGCTTTAAAGATTTATATAGATTATCTGTATGTCCTTTTGGGTGCATAATTTCATAATCGTTGACCTAAACTGCCTTCACAATCACTGAGCTGTTCCTCAGCATATTGCAGAGACATTTCATCAACTCTGACTTGTCCTCTGATTGGCATGTCACAGGTTTACTTAGGATGAGACTTAACTACAGTAGAGACTTAAGTACGTATTCCTAGGTGCAGACTCATACCTGCCTGCCATAGGCTCTGAGCACCTGTCCTGGAAAGTTATGAGCAATAGCAAAATTCCTCACAAACTCCATGGGTTTCTTGCTTCTGAACATGGAAACTCTTCTTAGAAGGATTGGAAAAGGTTGTGGTGTGCTTTTCAGAGAGAAAGAGGAGTCAATAATGTGATACTCAGCAAGTCGAAATTTCTATGGAAACGTGACACCTAAAGCACCTTCCATGGTGCTTTAAGACACTTTTCTTCCAATGATTTTACTCTTCATTAGACAGCTAAATAACTTCCAGGTTCTGGATCCTAGGACATCACTGAATTAGTGTTATTAAAGTGGAATATAATAAGAAAAAGTAACATAACTGTCAAACTGTTATTTACTGTGGAAGCTCCTGCTTATGTGTGCTTAGACTCACCCAAAACGAGGATCCTCTTTGTATGGACCTCAAGGCTTTATTAATTGACTGCAGCTGATGTGTTAGCTCACAGTCACAATCAGCAACAATGTCTACAATGTGCTCGCTCCCCTTTGAGAGGTGTCTTGCCTAAAGCTCAAAAGAACTGAACTAGTGACCTCAAATGACCTTAATTTCTCCAAATTAGAAGTTTCATTTCCTACATGTCCCACAGACGGAAAATGAAATAGAACAATAAAATATTAGTGATTATCTTTTTGTGACAGAAATACTAAATTTTGAAGTTGTTTTTTTCCATAATGAGAGGACTGGAATGAATTGCAAAATCTCAGCTTAAAGGGAATGTCAGTGTTTGAGACCAGACTTAACAAAAAAGCTGACCTTCTGGTGATCTCAGAAAGAAAGATCAAAAATGAAATTTCTTTCTCCTCCAAGTGCTTGTATGCAGCTCCGTTCCTAATGTATGAGCATACCAAATTTCAACAGCCTAGCATCATGGGAATGTGGAAATCATGTCAGTCATTCACCCTCATGCATACACCTGTATTATCTTAGACTGCATTTCTCCGGTGACCAAACTCTGGTGGCTCAAAGGATTGCTTGCTGTGTCAGACATTGCAAAAATCAATATTACAGTTATAGTTCAGTGCATTATTTGATACTACGGACTCCATTACAGAAAGTCTCTCTGCCAGGTAAAATTAAAAAAAAGGCTTTTCTTTTGTGCTTTCCCTCAGGACAGTCAGTTTGGTGGGAACAGCTGCTAAAATTGTAAATCCACCAACTGACTGGTCATAACTAACTTCATGGAGACCTGCTGTTATTCATAGGCAATGTGCTCTTGCTTTCTTTCTCCATGCTCTGGGTTATGCACATCTGACATCAGTACTGCAGCTGTATTATACTGACTTCTTTTTATTCTGAGGCCTCACTTCTAATTACTGAAGAAGAACAGAGATCTCTGCCACATATGTTGGAGAGGGAGGAAGGCTGAAGTCCTACACCAGCTCCACCAAGGCTATACCTTTTGTTCAGGCTCCCCTTGCTCTAGTCAACAGCAGACTGCTCACACGTTACACTGTATTTTGTTGCCTATCAAACTAGCGCAACCCTTTATTCCTAAGACCTGAGGCTCTCAAGCCTTTCCATAGACTAGCCATGGCTGGACACATCAACCTCATGGTTCCCCGTCTTGCACGGACCTGAGATGTTCATGTCTTCAGTAGCTTGAGAGACTGAGACTCTGTAGCAATGGCCAGGGTAAATTGATATGGATGTGTGGTGGCTGGAGCTGGTCGTACTTCTTCCTTGAGGGTTTTGAAGTACAGTAATGCTGGGTCTGTAGGCTTGTGTGAGGCAGGCAAAGCATTGGCATATTAATCACCCCAAGAAAAGGGGCAAACAGCTTTCCAGAGCACTGAGGGGAGATAGGAGCACGTTATATTGACAGTGCAGCCTGGCATGAGGATTTTTGTGCTTTTGGCTAGGACCTCTGAGAAGTTTCAGAAGCAGGCTTGGTCTGTGCTAAGGTATAAATCTGGATAGTACAGAACGGAGGAAGATTGGTACTTGCTAGTACCCTTTCTATTCTGGTCATTAAAGAGGTCATTAATCCTCTTTCTTGGCATGAGTGACAGAAGAGGTCAGGAATGCATAGCTTGTCCTGTAGTATAATATTGACCACCTGACGGGTTGAATTATGGGGGAATGTCTACCGTTTCCTCTGGAGCACACTGCAGGGGCTACTGTGGGCGATACGCGCTGGGCTCGATGCATCACTGGGCTGTTCCACACGGGCAGCTGCAGTGTCCCTCTGAAAGGCAGCGTGCGCTGAGCCCTTGCACTGCCATTCGATATCCCTTCCTTGTCTCCTCCAGGAACAGCTTCACAGCCTGTCACAAGGGTGACCAAGGGAAAACCAGATGAATCACTAAAAAGACCTCCGACTTCTTGAAAAAGAAGTGAGTTTTAAAAATGCAGAGCCATTAAGCAGCAGCACCCTGTGCATTCAAAGCAGAGTTCATCCATTAAAAGTTCAAGATATCCCTGCAAGGCAAACACGCCACTACTTCCTCCATACTTCACAAGTAAGGAAACTGCAGCATAAGTGACATAGCTGAAGTTTCAAGCTAGGTGAATATCAGAGAAGAAATTAGCATTTATGCTCCTTAACTACCAAAACTGGTGTTTGCTCTTCAAGGCAACAATGCCTCCAAGGTCTCGTGTTGCAGATTGAACAAAACTAATGCAACTTTAATAATGTGTATGTATATTTTATGCCTCTACCATAAGGACATGGATTCCTTAGGCTATATGATTTTGACATATAGTCAAGAGCGGTGCAGATGTAATGCAAGAAGATGGTCATGTCATAAAATCTGTAACAGAAGAGTTTTTCCCTCGCTGTGCATCTGATTCCTTTCTTAGTATGAAGTCTCTGGTTTTGGGGTGGGAATGTGAGGTGTTCTAATTCACCTGGATCCAAGTTCCTCAAGCTAAAACAAATGTTGATTTTGCTGCCATGGTGGCTCATTCCCACTTTTATATCAGAGGTGGTCCTCACTGCTGAACAGATTACATTTTTGTCTGAAATATGCCAGTTCTTCTGCTCTGTAACTGTAAGTAAATATGCTTACAATGGGCTGGTTTTTTCCTGTCCTGATTTGGCCACAAAGAGGAACTTACATATCTTATTTTTATCTTCACAGATTAATGTAGCCGGAGATTTTTTTTTAGGGGGGTAGTTTTTTCCTCTTCAGTGTGGGGAGGGAGTTAGGTACCTAAGAATGTGTGTATGTAGATATATAAGAGGATGCACCCTGCTTTCTGTTGCCAGTGTCAGACCTGCTTAACACTGCATAAATATCTCTGTGCAGCAGCTACAGGAATATCAACGTGCGGGTGAAATATCTGCATGCTGTAAAAACAGGGGAGTTGCCTTTAAATTCAGGATATGAGTTTCCAAATACAGTTTTCTGGAAAAATACCATCAGAATTGGCACTGGTTCTGCGGTGGATAGCTGTATGTGAAATGGCACGTATAGTAGGGCTCAGGAGCCGTCGCTTTCTACCTCGATACAGAGGATGGGTTTTCCAAAACAGAGCCCTCAGCGATGCCAGGGGTAAGGCAGGAGGGAGGAGGTTTCCCTGCGCCGGGCTGTCAGCCTGCAGAGCCTGCCTGCCGGCGTGGGATCACTCTGTAGAGCAGAATTACGTGTGGGGAAGAAATCTTCCTCTCTCCGGCTCACGGGTAGAGGTATGGGCCATCTAGTGGGGACAGAAATTAATAGCTGAGAAAAGCTGCTATTTCTGGTCTCTGGCTCGCTGCCTCCCCAGCCTCTGTGTACGCTGACAGCACAAGAGTTACAGGTAAATCATTTTTCTCAAATTCAGGAAGGAACAGCAAAAGTCAAGTCAGTGTAAAACATCCAGCGGCACTAATGTTATTAGTTTTTATTCTAGTGCATATAATTAGTTATCATACTAGTGCATTTGGACGGCACAAGTATCACGAGATCTTTGCAGAAATAATGAACTGGTTTTGTTCCTTTGCTTCAAATGAAGTGCCCTGCTGATGTGAAAATGAAGGCACACTATTATGTGTGCCCTCTTGATATCTCTGTGTCACATTACTTCGGTAAACTATTCAATTGCATTTAGTCCATGCCCTATAGTGTCAGCTTAGCTTATACGAGCTGTTTCATCAGTTCATATGGTTGGGTTTACACTGACTTATCTTTATGGGCCACAGGGAACTGACACACGTCACATAAAAATTTGCATTTGTTTTTATTGAAGCCTGATTCTTTACTTTTATTTCTTTAAGTCTGATGGTACCTATAAGGCTCCTCTATGCTAAATATCATGAGTTCATTTTCAATTCCCAAAATAGCTTGTCCCCACTCTGCCCCCCTCCCCTCAATTTGATGAGTGCTCTTATAATAAACTCATTGAAATGTTGTTCCAAAAGGCAGTGCTTTCACAGGAACAGTGCTTAATCTCGTGTAACAAAGATCTATATTAAGATCCATAGATTGAATCTAGACACAATGCAGTCACCGCGACTGCTGACAGCAAGAAGATCCCCCCTGCCTTGCTGTGCTGAAACACCCATTGCAGATGAATCCATGACCCAACTGCAGCCATATGGAAGAAATACCGCTGCTGTGAGGGAGGGAAGGAAGATGCTCCTGTTTCAGGTGCCACATGGAAAAAAATCTACCAAAATTTATTTGCATGCATAATTGTTCTTTCCCCTCCAGTTGCTGTGATCATTAAGATGCTTCATCAGCTTTCATGGCTGGATCCTGCTCTTGGAGTACAGGGGTGGCTTTGGCCGCAAGCTGAGGCCGTTGCCTTAAAAAGGGGCAGCTGTGCCTTTGCTGCCAGTGTCACCCAGCCCCAAAATGTGCATCCCTCCGCTTCCATCACCTTTCTTCCTGCTCCTGGGCAGGAGGCTCAGCAGCACCTCTGGACTGGCTCCTTCAAGCACAGGAGCCAGGAGAAAAAGCTGGTGTTGCCTGGAGCTGGAGAGGATCCATCATCCAGAGGAGGCAAAGCCCTGGGAGTCTGGATGTTGGACCTGTTTGGGCCAAGGAGGAGCCTTCCTTGGACTGCTAGGAGAATAATTCCACTCACACAGGGTGCTGGAAGACATCAGATTTTGTGTTGTCATCCCTGGAAGGGTAAAATAATTTTTGTTGGTGCTGCTGAGGCTCTGCTAGGGTGTGTGGGCTTCCTGCACAACGGGGCAGCCTCCCGTGAGCAAGTCTGACACTCCAGCCAGCGATGGATGTGCCCTGTAGCAAGACAGGGACCGATCATCTTGGAGAAACAGCTATAACAGGACAGAGGAGGCTATTTACTGTCAGCAGAATGCATTGGGTGGTAGTCCCAGTTCCAAGAAGGTCTTCCCCAACTCTTGTTTTCAACAAACACTGAAGCCATGCAGGATTTGAATCTGGCCCTCAAGCGTTACTCCACTGGCATTGTCCCACCACTGCTCCGGGGTGGGAGCAAAATCCACCATGAGCCATCAGGTGGTCAGTTATGATGAGACTTGATAAAGCCTACCTAACGCTCCCTCAACAAGGCTAACTGCAAATATTATTTATTGATTGCAAAGATTTCCTCCCACAGTATTTGATTCTTAGGGCAATTAATGCTGGCCATTATATGGCAATTGTATGATGTAAATATAAGCTTGAAAGTAGAAGCCTTTAAGGTAATGTTTCCTTTTTCATTTTACTGTTTATGAGGGGGGTGGAATATAGTGAGAACCAGGGAAGCTGTATTTGCTACTCTGCTGTTATTGCAGTCTTTCACAGTTTTGAAGACAGTGTCTTAGACCATTTAGATTGGTGAGCTCTGCTGTGCTGGAATTCCTCTGTGAACTGGCTCCCTCCTGGCCTCTCTCACATTTGTGGCTCGCTGTGATCCCAGAGAATATAAGCCCTGGCTAACAAGGTCCTATATTCAGAAACTTTCCGAGCGAGTTCCTGGAAAATATGTGGTAGATGTGTGATTCTTGTCTGTATAGTAGACTTGACCTTATTGGTTGTTTTAAACTTCACAATATATACATAATATCAAATTATGCAAAGTGCTGGAAATGAAAGCAAACTCCAATCCCTGGTTTCACAAATTCCTTAAGCACCTGCATAATTCAAAATGTGTGTGTGTCATCCCATCGGCTGGAATGCATTTGCCTAGATTTCAGCTCATTTTTTATGTGTTTCTGGAAGCTCAGCATCCCACAAAGTACCTGACACAGTGATTTTCTGCTGCAGTGAGATCCCTGTAGTACTGACCGCACAGGCTTTAAACACACCACTTGCATCACTGCTGCCATGATGAGACTCACACCTCCGATGGACTAACGTCTTTTTTAGAAGCTGAACCGCATGTCATGGTTACTCAAGCCGGAGTTTCTGTGAGAAACACCTTTTCCCTTCTGACTGCATTGACAATGTTTACAATTCGGACAGGCACACGTCATTTATTATAGTTCTGTGCCTCCCTCCCCTGCCACCACTTCTCAGGGGGTGCTCTGGGACAGGGTCTTCCTACTGGTGAGCAGCGGATGGGTGCAGGGCTGGTGCGGGCCAGCTCGGCGGCAGGGTTGCCCCAGGGATGCCCTCCTTGCTCTTGTCCATGGGGACAGCTCACTGGGAGCAGAGCCAGCCATGAGCAGTGTGTACACACAGCTTCTCCATTGGAAGCCTCAACTGCCTGGCCCTCGGGAAGCCTTCGACAGTGTCCTCCAAAACAGCAGAAAGGAGGCAGAAGACGCGCTTGCACCTTCAGCTGTTCCCAAGGCTGTGTAATAAAGCTGCAGCCAGCGCAGCATGGCTTCCCAGGATGGAGACAGAGGGACAGTCGCATGGCCACCATGACGGTAACAACAGCTAACCAGACCTGTGGGCAGCCTCTCACTGCAGGACAGGCACTGCTGACGGGGTGCTGGCGGGCGGCTGGAAGGCTGGCTGAGGTTCGGCGGACGTCCTGCCTCCTGCAAAGGGCCTGAAGCACTCTGGCCATTGCAGGCACCAGGGCTGGCCAAAGGCACCGATCCGGCCCAGCTTTCCGAAAGGACCTGCTGCCTGCTGCCTGCTCAGCTGGCCCTCCCAGAGCTCGGGGTGCTGCCAGACCCTGGGCAGCCCCTGCCCCCCGATATGCACGCGTGGCCCCGGCCTAATAACTTCATTACCTTGTTTGTGTTGCAGGGCTTGAATACTACAATTGTTTCCACTGCGCAAAGGCATTCGTTTAACAAGGAAGGCCTGACCTGAGTTTAGTTTTTATAACTCCAGTTCCTATTTTTTTTAATGAGCACTTATTGAAATGCTCAGAGGGGCAGAAAAGGCATCTCTGGGCTTCGCATAAAGCCCGGACCTCCCTCTTCAGGATTCGCTAAAAAAATGTCATTTTTTTTTTCAGTCTCAGCCTGCATGCTTTAGCCGGCACAAAAGTGAAATTGTAGTTGTTTTTACCAAGCTGCTGAGATCCCATGTTAAAATACCAGCCCAATAAACTCATGGGGGGGATCCTAATTATGCTGGCACAAGCATAATTTAATTCAAATTGCTATAACAACAACCAGTGTCCATGCTCTCTGTAATCACGTTAAGGCCTATACACAAAATAATTAGCATCTTTATATTTGGTAAATAGAGGTCCGCTCCAGGTCAGCCTCAATGAGGACATGGCATTGTTAGAAGCCGAGGCCTTTTAAAGCTTGTGCAGAACAGGCATTTGCAAATAAAACTCCACTGAAAAGGACAAAAGGAGGGTTTGATTATCAAGGAAGCACCTCCACTTGCCTCTTACTCAGTTTTTTTTCCTCCTTCTGAAGAAAAATAGCAATTCATTTATTCAAGCACGAGGAATCAAAGGAAACTGCATATAATAGACACACTATTTACTCAGTTTCCTTTGCACAGCCAAGCATGCTCTAACAGACTTCTCAAAAGCCAAGGGTGCATTCCTGCAGTCCAAATCTGACAAAGTGCAGGGGCGTTTGTTTATTTATTAGACATTTCTATGGTCATTTGGCCTGGGACAAACTTGCCAGAATTTCCAGCAGTTCAGAGAAGTCGGAGGACACTTCCACAAGTAAGCCAGGGGCTGAGAGGCCTTTGCTCCAAAGTGTTCCAGTCATTTCAGCAAAGGTCTTTGTTACTCACATTTACATAAATAACATCCCAATAGTTTGAAACTTGTAGAGATTTTAATTTAGCTGAACAAAAGAGGGTATGACAAAGGTAGGTATGCTACCAAATGATATGGAAAAAGTGCGCAGGGGGAGTATCTTCTAATTATTCAGAGGCAATTGATGCTTTCCAGTGAAAAATGACCGCCCTTTATAATTGTAGGACTTTTCACAAAATGAAGTCACTGCATTTGACTTTTTCAGTATTTTGTAACAGTGCCACAAAAATCCTTATCCTCCTAGATTGATTCTAAACTTGAGATAGCAACTCAAACATTTTTACCTTGCAATTTTGATAAGCAGAAAATGTTGGTTAATAATTTTAATAAAGTGTCATCAATTCAATTGCTTGAAATTCTCTGGAAACTCTCACAGAAACCTACATTTAGGTCCACTAGACACAATATTGAAATTTCAGCTGCTTCTCATCAGTTTGCTATGCATATCTGTTTCAGTACAAGGTTGGTCTGCTCCACCAAATGAAGAGACAGCTCATTCAGTCAGAGGGAATCGTCATATATATTAACATCACCAACCTGTAGATCAGCCTGGCATGTGGATATTGTTGAGTCCAGAGCTCAGGATATTTCAACAGCATTTATTATCCGTTTCTCTGGAACATGGAGAAAGCTCTTATGCTTTAGGAAGAATAAGTACATTTCTCCCCACAGAGGCCCTCTCCCTTTCCAGTGCCATGCTCCTGAAGCAGCTAAGTTTCTCAGGAAATTTGAGGCACGTTCCCCTTATCCTTAGGTCTTCATACCGCTCTTTTTTTTTTTTTTTTCACTTGATTTAGTTGATCTCCAGTCTATTATGCTTGGTAGTTTCACCCCAAATATAATACTGAATGCAATCAGAGAGGGAGCATGATGGCCAGGCAGAGCTTACTTCCTCTGCGGATGCTTTTTCCTATAGAACAACATTAATAAACCACTCTATGAAACTCTGCCTGCCTAACCAGCACTTGTTTATTTAAAGCATGTTTTCTGGGCTGTTTTCTGAAAGCTGGTGAAAGTTTTTGGACAAAGGTGAATTTTTGAAAGTGTATGTAACAGAATCATTTAGGGCATTTCCAGTCAAGATCAGACAATAATTTCTCAACAAAACTAGAAAAAGCTCAAATTATCCTTTCAAATAATTACCCATAAAAATAAATAAAAAAGGGTTCAAAAAAAAGGAAAATTGTGGTTTGTTTGTTTGTTTGTTTTTAAATTATGTTATCTCAATTTGTTTTGCAACCAAAACGCTTCCCTTTTGAGTTCACAGAAAAATTATTTTCCTGATTTTTTTTTTTTTGCTTTTCTATTAAAAAAAAAATAGCTATTCAGGCAGCTTTACATTCACTGCACTGCTCTGAAGTTTTTTTACCTGCACTTACATGTGCATGATCATAGAGGTACTGATGGTTTTCTGTTCCTGGTCTTTTAACACTGATCATCAGAAAAACCTCTGTAACTCCCCCCTGCTGCCACCAGAGGTCAGAGCATGGGCACGGTGTCTGGATGGGGCCGGGGGGAAATACAGTGGTGGCAGTTTCGGAAGGATGATGCCTTTCAGCACACCCAGCCAGAAAATTCCCTCTGTGAATTATATCAAACTCCAAGTCATAAATGTGATCGGGGCTTTCTCAAATCCTGCTCTGAAGTGGGCATGCTTAAACAACAGCCAGTATTTTATGGAATTTCTGTAAAACCCTCAGACAAAAAGCACAGGGAGGGACTGAGGGGGTTACGTACTGGGGCACTCCTGTAGCCACAGAAGTCAGGTTTTGAAATTTGGGCTGTATGAATGGATCTCTACATTTTCTGCCTCTCTGAAGGAGAAAGTCTCAAGGCATATGGATGGTGGAATATATTTATCAGTAGCAGATCTTATATGATTGGTGCTATTTCCCCAAAGGTGTTTGTGGTTGGAGTGATTCTGTATTATTTACACTGACAAACTAAGGAGGAGATAGACATTTCCATTTATTTGAGTCTTTCTCCTACTTATATCACATTTCAGAGACCATGTCTCTTCCTGACCTCCCACCCTGCAGAGATGTCCTTTTGTCTTTGGGGCTGCTGATGGCAGCGACAAAAGTGCTGCGCCAAGACCTTGGGGTCCTCCCAGATCTACTTTCACACCTGTAGGGTTTTGCAGGTGAAATCAGCTCAGAAGAGTTAAGGTAGTATTAAATTCACCCCTGCCCAAACCCATTGCTTACGTCTTGCTCAAAAAATCCTCTTCTGCATATTTGGTGATTTACACACTTTACTCAGAGGTTGGGGATGAGCCAGATCTGAAAATCAGATGTTGTGGAAAAGGTGCTCTCCCAAGGGAATTACTATAAAGCTTCCTATAGGCATCGCTTTGCAATTTTTTCAGGAATGCAATCAAATATCCTCGTTAGGCACTCTGTGGCATGGTCAGGACTGATGTTATTACCTCATACACTCTTGCTGTCCTTTCCACTCTCTGCTATATAATCATCAGACCTGCCGTTTTTCTTATTATTTGTACTGTACTGAGCCTGAAGGTCACACCTCAGTTCAGGGTTACAGCTAGCTAGGACTTTTTTGGTGAAATGCAAATGTGTCACAGTTTGCAGGTTTATTGGAACCAAAGTCTTTCATCAGTGCAGTATGTTGTGGTGTCACCCAGGTTTCAGCAGGAAGGGGTGTACTATGTGTGGGGCTCCCAGGGCAGGACTGCCTGGGGCAAGAGGAGATTGCACGAGAGATGGCATCCAGCATTTCAGCTGCAAAGCAGAGGTGTTTGTTCTGAAAAAAACCATATTGAAAAACATCCATTTCACAAATAAATGCTTGGGAGGTTTGGTTCGGCGCCAAGTGAGAATGTGAGCAAATCTGGAGAGCTGTCATGTCCTTATTCTGTCCCTATCGCTCTCTGGAGCCTGTTACACCAGGCACTGTGTGGAGAAAGGGCAAGCCTGCCTTCCCCGCTACGCTAGCGACCTGAGGCGGCACGACAAAAGGGTGGGAGAGCAGCACTGTTATTCCCATTGAGCACTGCATGGCTCCTCTCTACACAGCAAAGCAGCACGGTTTCTGCTGCTGAACTACTCTGTGTGTTGCTGTGAAAACTATTTGCATCTCTCCTTACACAAGAACTAGGAAGAAGCCTGTGGGAGGATCCCCTTTGGCTTCCAACAGAAAAAATATCCTGCTCCCTTTCTGTAACCCTCAACACTGTGGGCAGCAATGGCTGAAGTAGTTCACCACTGTCGTGGTTTCGGTTCCAGCCCAGCCGGTAACAAAGCACCACGAAGCCTCTCGCTCACTCCCCACCCCCTCCCCTGGCCACACTGGGATGAGGAGAAAATCCAAAGGCAGGCTTGTGGGTCGAGACAAGGACTGGGAGGGATCACTCCCCACTTATGGTCACGGGCAAAAGACAGGCTCAACTTGGGGAAGAAACAAAATCAATTTAATTTACTACAAATCAAAACAGAAACAAAACACAAGGGTATTAGGAAGGGAAACCAAACATCAGAACAACCTCCCCCCACCCCTCCCGCCTTCCCGGCTCAGTTCACTACCGATGCTGTCTACCTCCTCCCCCCGGCGGCGCAGGGGAATCGGGGATGGGGGTT
>VYZV01009698.1:320447-351895 GCA_013401275.1 Pandion haliaetus | reverse complement strand
TCCTCAGGCGCCCCTCCTCCCCCTCCTTCTTCACTGACCTTGGGATCTGCAGAGGGGTTCCTCTCACATTCCAATCCCACCACTCCCTGCCGGTTCCCCTTCTTAAATCTGTTCTCCCAGAGGCGCTCCCACCGTCACTGATGGGGTCGGCCTGGGCCAGAGGCGGGTCTGACTTTTTGGAGCCACGGGGGCTTCTAGCAGCTTCTTAAAGGAGCCACCTCTGCAGCCCCCTCCCCCACTACCAAAGAAAACCGTGCCACACAAACCCATAACAACCACACTTCTGCAAAAGGCAGGAATGCAAATTACACGTATGTGTCTTGTCAGAAAACAGCCTGGCAGCTTGGCTTAGACCTCAGTGATCGTGTTTTGTACCATTCGTCGATGATCTGCTTTCAGAAATGTCTCGAATACTGCTATTAGCATACTGACTCTTACTGCCCCTCTGTTTATGATACTTTCCCCCTGAATGGCTAAAATAAGAATTTCAGAAAAAGTTGTAAAAAATCTGTTGTGGAGAATTTTTCCTTTTGCTTATTCACCATTTGAAGATGTTTCTTTTCAATTACTGAAAGTTACAGGCATGTATATGACCTAAGGAGGGATTTGCTTCTTTTTATGTATTTTTTTTTCTTTCTTATATAGCAAGGGTTTTCTAAAGCACTACTGAAACACTTTACTTCATCCTTTCTCCAGCTCTCATTATGTTCCGCAGGTAACTCAAGAAAAATCAGGAATGAAAACTTTTCCAGGCTCATTTCACAGATGCCTTCTTGTTTTTTCTGTTACAAGAACTAAAGACAAAACTGCTTGCTCTTCTCATAATCATTTACTGTTTTCCACAGCCGTCACATTGCCTCTAGCTCAACAGTCCTATTGCCACCAAGATCTGCATGCAGGGAATTCAGAGCCATCCTCTACTCGCTTTCACGGCTTGCCTTTGGACTCCACCGTAGGAAGAGCAGGGCATGGTGCAGACCTACATGTGCCACATAATTTGTCCCCAGCGTAGGATGCAGCAGTGCCGGAGCTCTGGGCGATGCGGGAGCACAGCCTGCCGGGAAGCGCAGCCCAGCTGCAGGCAGGGCATGGGTTTCCCAGCTTGTCTCTCCTGTGCTCGCATAGGTGGAGCTTATCCTCTTTTAAGGCAAGAGGGAATTTTCTTCATCCTGTACAAATCATGACATGACAAAAGCATATGTTGTCCACCCTCCCCCGCTTCCTCACCTGCCACAGTCTTGAGGTGTCTTCTCCTCTGTAATTAGGTTAAGTAGCTCTTGCAGAATGAGCTAAGAGGAGATACAGAGCTGGAGCATGGAGACACCGAAGGTCAGTTAAGGTTATTAGGCTCCAGCAGCATTGCTGCAGGAGGAATGCTTCCCTCGCATTTTTACCCTTTTAGCAAATCCTTGTGGGGAACAACTTGCCTTTAAAGACAGAAAATTTTGTGTTAGAAGAGAAAGAGCGAGAAACCTGCTTTCAGCAATCAGCAGACTCTCTTTCTTACTCAAATGAGAGACCGATGTTTCCCTGCAGTGTTCTGGCTCTCCTGCCTAATATAGCTGCTTGCCTTTAATTTATATGTTGCCAAATGTGCCTTACTGCTGTTTCAAAACAAAAATCTCTTCACGATGCATATGTATGTGTGTGTGTATGTATGCGCACATGCACACATGCACTTCAATAACTCATTGCTTGCTCCTTGTGCATATATGTGGAAAAGAATAGTTCCAAAAGACAGGCGTTCCTATCTCCAGAAAATACCTTTTGAAAAGCTTATTTGAGATGGCACTAATCTCCATTTTTAATTGAGGAGATGATGGGGAGCTCTAAGCAGAAATTGCTGCTAATGTGGCACTCGGTGCTGTGCCTGGATGTAGATTTCCTCAGCATCGGGATGCTTGTTCACAGCTGAACAGGGGAACTGTAAAATACAGCGGTGGGCAGATCGGGCTCCAGAAGCAAGGTCCCTGGTGGTTTCTTTCACTTGTAGTGGGATGAACGCTTTACCTTTCTTGCAGCAACCCTCTTCGGGCTTTGGCTCACACGTCTGAGCGAGAAGGTGGTTCCCAGCGGCAGCCAGGGCAACATGAGACAAGGCGTTACAAAATTGCGCAATCAGAATAAAATGATGTCCAATGATTTCAAGCCCTTCTTCATCCCACAGCCTGCTTCCAAGCAGGGCACTCACACAGAGCCTTGCAGCTGTCTGAAGGGGGACAAGTTTGCTTTGGGTGGAAATGTATTCCCAAGAAGTCAGTGTGGTGCAAGAGGTTCCCGCCAGATGTTAATCCGAGATCTTACTCAGATTTTGGTGACTGTAACCATAGGGTCCTACAACAAAAGCCAGTGGAAAGACCCAGTCCCAGCATTTGTACTGGGAGCACAGTCTCTGCTGGACTAGAACATCAGGAGCTTAGCGAGGGCACAATCTTGGGGCAGAACCTTAGGGGCACTTCATAAAATACCCTGATGCTTTCTACAGCTGAGAAATGAGCTGCTGTAATGTTATACCAGGACTTGAGAATTTCCATGCTGGAACCTCTGCCCTTCCATTTTGACCACTGAGATTAAAAGTTCACTCATGAATTTCAATGATGAAGCCAACTGCCTTGTTTCAAGGAGGTTGCAGTGAATTAAATTAGCAGAGGGACAAGGTAATATGAAAAGAGAGGCTTACAGTTAATTAAGTGAACAAGGAACTTAAAAAAGGAAGGTTATGGGAGGTTGGTATTTCAACAGAAATAGGTCATGACTACTGCTGCAGCACCACACTTACGGCTTTACATTCAGGAAAGTCAGTCTCACCTGGCACCTTTAGTGTCACCACACCGAGCCTCCCTGTTTGTCCAAAACTTGGAACTGGCTGGCCAAGGACATTTTATAGTAGATTTGCAATGGAGTTGGCAAGGGGAATATTGAGCCGTGTGATTGGGAGGCTTGGGTGGGGATGGTGGCTTTGCAAAGTCTGATAGTGTTGAAACGGTGGCTGTGGGAAGGTGTTTTCTGGACTGCAGATACTGAGCAATACCGTCAGCCTGGTGCAGCTCAGTGTCTGAGTAAATAGCTTTATTTCATTTTTTTGCTGTATAAGCACATATTTATCAGTAAAGCACTGGGAGGAGAGAATGGGTACAACAGGCTGTCCCATGGAAAGTGAAATACTTGCATTTCATTGAAACTCACAGCCTGTAAATGCATTGGTTGCTTTCATATTTAAGGCTTCTAAAAATCAGTATCCTTAAGCTTTCTGAATGTCTGAGAAATCAACATAATATGAAAAGTCTCTGCCCACTTGAATTAAAACTCGTAAGGGTGAAAACACATGGGCAAAGAAGAGCATAAACAATGAGAAGTGGGCAATGAAAGTGAAAGGGTCAGGGGATGGAACAAAGTGTAAATACAGCCCAAGTGTTGGAGCTGGTTCTGCAACAAAACTGCAGTTTCTGGAATACTGAGGTCTTCACTCCTTGGGAGCTTCTGTTTCTCTTTGTTTGGAAACATTTAGATAGCTGTGGCATAGTCATGAAAATGTTTATAAATCCAAAGCTTCATAAATCTGCAGGAGATGTAAATCATTTGTCATCTGCTATTTGCTAGTCTCTTATAAAAATGTCAATCATCCAAGCAGGGTTTGGCTAGGGTAGCCAAATTCAAATAGAAAATACTGAATAGGGGCTAAATCAGGAACTGACAGCCAAGACAATCTGCTTTCCTTGAACACATGCTTTTTCTTAAGAAAGGCCAGGGTGACCTAATGTCTGGGCATTATAGATCTCAATAATATGGGCAAGAGGCCTCTCTTCACTTAAATTGGGTTTACCATACCTTGCAGTCTGTCTGGTGCTGATGCCTTGGCTTGCTGCTGCTTCGGCCCCTTTCCTTGAAGCGCAACTGGGCAATAGTGAAATGTTCTTCAGGGAGAAAAAGGCAAAACAGCAGTTCCCTAATCTCATGGGTGAAAATAGAGTGATACAACACACTCCCCTCTCCCCCCACCTTCATCTCATGCCATGCTTTTTGCAGCAATTTTCCTTTGAAAAAGAAAAATTGTAGGTTGTTTTACTCCCTGCCAGTGTGTTTGAAGCCAGTGACAAAGCCAGGGTACCCCTCTGCTTGGAGCCCATCATGCTCAGCCAGCCCCATCGCAGCATAGGCAGGGGCACATGGTGCCAGCCTGGCACCTCTTCCAGGCCGTGGGGCTTGTCCATCCCTTGTGTTTGTGCGTGTCACCAGCCTGCGTGCATAGCAGTCATATACCAGACTGCAACACGACAGATCCGTCCGGAGTGCGCTTGTTCACATCCTGTATCCCTTGGGGCTCTCACAGTCCCGGGACAGGGCAAGGAGAGGCCGTCAGGATGGGAGAAAGAAAATGTTGAGTTGTGAGCTGAAACAGCACCAAAGATACTTTTTTTTTTTTCCCGAGCTGTGCTGAGCTTTGTTGGTCTGCAAATATCCTAAAGCAACAGGAGGTCAGCATGGCACTTGCTGGACTCCAGTACTTTCTCTCTACTTTATGCATGGGACCTTATCGACAGAAGTGCAGGTACGGCCCTCAATGGTCTTGCCACTGCTTGGCAGCAGGAATCCCGTTTTTGACTGATTCAGTTATACACTGTGGTTTACCCAGCTTTTACGAGGCTGGGCATGGCTGGAGGATAAGGTGGAAGGTCTCAGGAGCCCTTTTGCTTTATTATAGACAAAGTGTAGGATCTTACTTGCACAGCCTAATGTGGATTCCCACGGCAACGCTTTCAACAACACTTGCAAATCTCTGCATCCTCATGCAGTCAAGTTAAATTTACATTAAAATATGATGCCATGGAAGTATATTAGCAGTAATTGCTGTTAAATGAGGCAGGAACATTTTAAGATAATGATTTTTGTGGGGAAAAAAAAACAAGCAAAAAAAATGTAAGTGGCTTAAGAACTTGCACGGTATGGAGAAATGCTCTCAATAATAAGATGACAGACAGGTTCATCTGTGACAGAGTATCCTCAATTCCCCAGCTGCAAATCCCCATGTGTTTAGGACTCTGAGGAGCAGCATGAGTTACAAATGACTGGCTGATGCTTTCTGTGCAAGGATATACCATTGATAGACTTGCAGGAAGTATTGTGATAAAATATATGGTAGACCAAAAAAATTACTCAACACCTCCTGTCCTCCTACCTCCTCCAGTGGATATTTTTGAGAACTGTTGCTGACAGAAAAACTCCAAACACAGTAATTTTCATTTTGCAGTGATCTTTTTGCTCTACTTATTTGGAAACAGGCAACAAGTTATTCTTCTTTCAAGATCATTATTAGTTGTTTTTAGCACCATGCAATTACACTCATACATCAGGACCACAGAACATTAGGTCTGGAGTGACCTCACTCCAACAATGGGGTCCAAGCTACAAAGAGCAACAGAGTATGCTGGGAGGCCACATATCGTAACAGTATTTTAGAAGTTAAATTGCCTCATCTGTGCCAGCTTGGAGGAAAAGTCCAGAATATTCTGGCTGGCCAACAACAATTAACAAATTTATTCTCTTGGATGGCCAACTCACCACCTTTAGAAATGACCAAAACAAAGAAACAAAAAAACAAACCAAACAAAAAACCCCAACCCAACAATGTTGTAGTTTTCCTTTCCTCAGCATCATCCTTGGACTTCTGCCTGAATCTCCCCGGTCTGGTTGACTCCTGCTGGCACTCCAGGAAGCACTCACCCACCTGGTGTCTGCATTGCTGCTGATGGAATAGTGAGATAAGGTATGCAGCAATAATCCTGAGAGATTACTTTGTTCCACTGCTATTTAATACTGTCAAAAAGCACCCTTGAATTCTTATATGAGGCATATTGAAATAAATGTGACATTATTTGAAAACCAATTTTTGAAGGAGTTTCTTCATGATAAAAGCAAAACTATCCACTTGTGGGTGTTCATGAACGTGAAGGTAGACCACTTTCATTTGCCATTTTCGAGTTATCAGATCTGTGGTAGCTGGAGCCTTAGAAACACAGGAGTCTAAGCCATATGGTCTTAGGAAATAGGATAACCTCATCTATTCCCCTACCTCACCTAGGTTACAATGTCATTCCTAGCAGATAGTTCATTCATATATCCTTAAAAACCTGATGGTGAGACTTCATGGCTGTTTCTGGCAGGCTTTTCAAATCCTTCACGATCCCCACAGTTACTCCATCAGCCAGTGAGGACAGGAAATGGTTTTCTCATGCCACAAATGGTTTGGGGATGTGGTGGGTTGACCGCGGCCAAACACACAGCCAGCTGCTCGCTCACCCTCCCCAGCAGGAAGGGGAGAGAATAGGAAGAACGAGGGTGAGAAAATGTGTGGGTTGAGGTAAAGACAGGTAGATAGCTTATTGTTGCCCGCAATTACTGTTACGGGCAAAATAGGCAGGGCGTGGGGAATGATCTTAATTTATTGCCAATTAACATAAACATTTAATTGCTGATTCAGGCATTGGGAAACAAAGAAGACAAACATTTCAGTATTTAGGGAAAAGACTTTATCTCTGCCTTTCCCAGGTTCAGCTTCACTCCAGACACCTCTCCTCTTGCCTTCCTGGTCTCCACTCCCCTTGTTATCGCTGCAGGTTGCACTCAGTCCTTTTGGTGAGGCGATGGGCAGTACAGGGGATTGGGGTCAGGGTGCAATGGTTTCTTTCTGCCATTCATTGTTTCTCACTCTTTTCTTCTGCTGCTCCTTCCTTCTCACTCTTTTTCTGTCCTCCAGCATGGGTCCTCCATGGGCTGCAGTCTCTTCGGAGGCGCTGCCAACAGCTTGCCACGCACACCCAACACAGGAGATTTCAACCATTTTCCACTCCATGCCTGAATGAAATAGACTTCAATGTTTTTGTACACAAGAAATCAGAAAGTGAGACTTTTCAGTCATGCCCAAATCGCCCAGAGCAGGTGGCTACTGTCACAGAGCAGAGATGCTCGCTTGAGTGTCTCAATTCTCAAAAAGTGTCTTAACCTGCAAACTACCTAAGCTTGGGGTGGAAAAAGATGGTGGAGACAGGAGTGGTTTTCTTCTTCTGGCTGTGGGTCACCAATGCTAAAATATTAACATTTTCCGAAGAAAAACAGACCTGTTGAAAAATCCTGATCCATTTGTCAACCAAACATGTTTTTGGAGGCATCCACATAGGGAAAAGTTGCTGATCTACCTCCACTGCTGAAGGCTAGGGCAAGTGAGCACCATCATGAAAGGAGAGTGCCTCTTCAATCTCAAGGTCTGCCTACAAGCAACAGGTATGACAGCAGTAATTTTGTTAAGGCTTTTCAGGGTGATTGAATGATTTTGATTTGCATTTCTTTGCTGGAAGGGTGAAGAACACCTTACCCCATGAAAGCATGTTCCACTCAAGGACTTTTTGGCAGTTTTAAACACACATATTCTGGTCCTTAGCTGGTGTAAATTGGTGTAGGTCCACTGCAGCCAACACACTTCTATGAAAAGATGAAGTGTGGACCTATGTGTGAGGTAAAGAGCAGGAATAATACTAAAATAAAATTGGTTTAATGGCTCTCATTCTCATCTAAACCCATGTGGACTTTGTTTGACCTAAGTACTCTGATTTCACTGGAGTTGCTACAGTAAGGGGACCTCAGAGTCTGGCATTTTGTACTTACAGGTAGAAGTGGCAGTAGATTGTATGTATTATAAGGATGGATGTAGCAAATACACACCCATTTCTGTCCCCAGGGTAATATAATTCTCTTGGGAAAGCAATGCAATATTAGGAAAGTGTGATTTTTATAAGCCTATAATTACATTTTTGCACAGTTCTATTTCCCCAGGGTTGAATTCACATTTATTGGATTACCGAAGTAATCTGGAGCAATGTCATACTGTTACGGGATATATTCCAGGTGGCCAAGGCTACTCCAGGAGAGGGAACTGCTTGATCATCTGCTTTCTCTGAATCCCTGGGAACTGTAGAAAGACTCCAAAGTCAAAGTACCAACTTTTCTATTTCCCTCTTCTTGAAGGGGGAGTACACTGTGATACTGTAAGCAGACTGTACAAAAAGTTTGCCATTTTGTGAAAAGAAATCTCCAAAGTATCAGAAGTTTGACAGTGAGTCCTTTATGGCTTAGAAATCTTCAGATTCATCACAAAATTCGAGGAAAAATGGGACTGGTATTTTTACCTTCTCCCTCTAAGTCTTATAAGGCTTGTGTGACTTGGTCTCAACTTCTAATACACTCTACCTTGTTTTTCTTACTTCAAGTCTCTTTCTTATCTGGGTCTGCGCTTTGATAGCAATATAGAGAATTAAATCCAAGGGACACATTTTTAAAACTCACAAAATGTTAAATCACCACAATATTCCAACATCATATCTGTGAAAGACCATCTTTATCTTAGGAGCTGGAAAGCTGCATCACTCGGCAGCATGCCCTGCGATACCCAGGATGCTGTAAAGAAATAAACCTGCATCTCTAGAGTGCTTAAACCACAACTCTGTACTTACTGCCATACATTTCTTTGACATTTAAGTTGTAGTCATCCACAGAACACCACACTGATTCAAATGAATTTCTGTATAGATCGAAGGTAGGATTGCAGCAGGAGTGGTCTAAAATTGTAAGCAAGAGTAAGTTTGCGGGCTTATGGACAAGGAAGTTGTGCTCGCATGTCTGCTTGCCAATTTGTACTCCATTTGCATTAGTTAGTGTAAGATAGATTTACATACAATCTACATAACAAGTCCTTATCTTGTTGCATGCATCAAGTGTGTCTTTTTCCAGTATCTGAGAGCCTGATGTTCTTTCATAACACCAGTCCTCGCCTCACCTCCATGCAGGCAGAGATTATTATCACTGTATTTATGTTGGTATCTTACAGCCGTAGGAATCAATGGGAATTCCACCCTTCCATCGCCAGTGGTGAGGCCTGCCCGGGCCAGGTACCCGGGCATGACCAGGTGCTGCCCTGGGCCCCGTGCCCTGTGGGGAGGCTGTGGCAGGGCCAGGAGCAGCCGCTGGTGGATCTTGCAGGGCTGCGCTCTGGTGCTCGCTGACCCCCCTGGATCAGGGTCTGCAGGACACCATGCCTGGCTGCTCTTACTGCATCTGTATGCTCACGCGCTACGGTGCATGTGCCTCCCTGGCACATTTCTTTGCCTCAGCTGAGCTCAGTCCCAAGAGCTCTCGGTGGGAGTAGTGCTGACCAAATGCTAAGGGCTACATTGAGGTGAGGAACTGCTCTTTTCAGAGTCATCACTTTTGCATTTCTACATGAAAACTCAACACCTTAGTTTGATCTCACAGCTGTCTGTTCAAATATAATTTTAATATAAAAGCATAAACTTGGTGTAAAGAAAAAGGTAATACACTAATTCTCAATTGTTTGTGTTAAAGACTAATACCATGCAGAAAAAAAGCTGGTCTTCCTATAGATTTTACAATCATGATACTATACCATTCATAAACATTGCATACCACCCATTTCAGTTTTGGGCTGCAAAGGGATATCACATATAGGCTGGGAGAGAGTCAAATCCTCTGCAGCAAGAGGAGAACCAGTTCACAAGTTCTATTTCTGTTCCAAGGAGAAGCCATGTTTTTAGCAGTGACAATGAAATATTGGACTTGAAATAGGATCTTTCAATTTAAAACAAAGGTTTCTTTTAAGTATTTAGAATATAATAATCTCTTATATTATTGAGTTGTCTGCCATTCCAAGTTGCAAAGGGTGGCAATGAAGGCAGACCAGCTCCAGAAAGGGAAAGCTGAAAAATAGTGACCACCACAGATTTAAAGACATTCTGTAATAGAAAGTTATTTCAGGACAGAAGCCAACAACAGGAAAGTGAGGGGAGGGGAGGCAAGGGAAGGAGGGGAAGGGGTAGCATGTGAATGATTTATGGGCAGTCATTTGGCACCATGCAAATACTGCAGATGTGGCTTTGTAGCCTGAGTGTGAGACTACCACAACAGAGGCCATGGAAGCACTGAACTTGAGTGGTAAGCCTGGGCCAGCTGCCTCTCAGACCAGGAGAACTGCTGAGGGTGGTGGTCCCGTGGAGATGCACCAACCACTGAGGGCTTCAAAGTGCTGAGAACCCATGCAGTATCCAGAGTGAAAATTGGAGCAAAGTAACTGGCCATCTGTATGTATAATGGTGTATGTGAGCCTCTCATCTGGTGTGTTGGATTTGTTTAAATATTAGTGTCTCATCCTATGTCAAGATGCTGTGAGAGCATGGGCTTGCTTCTTTTGCTGCCTGTGCTGTGTTTAGATATTTGGGAATGATGAGAAGTGCTGGGCGGTGGAGGAACTCGCTGGGTCGACTCAGTGTGAGTGATAAAGCATAGTTCACTTTATTAGCCCGAATAGCGCTTATTTATACAGTTTAGGTTAACACGAGTTAACTTCTGATTGGTTTAAGCAACTAGATACACGAGTTAACTCCTGATTGGTTTAAGCAACTAGATACACACGGGTTAACTTCTGGTTGGTTTACGATACTCTTCAAGGTCGCAGTGTCCTTGCTGTTTTACTGTTGTCAGCCTGACTTGCAGTTTCAGCTCAGACTCGTGGCCTAGTCTTGCTACTTATACTAAGTTCAGAACAGGCTCTGCTCGTACAACTGTTCTGTGGATACATATCCTTGCTCTCTGAGCCATTCTCCAACAGAGAAGCTGACCCTGTAAAACATCATTGGCCCACAGGATAAAACTCAAATCATCAGCTTTCTCCTCCAGGACGCCCTTTCAGCACTGTACAACCTCTGTTTTCTGAATAGAGGAGCCTAAAGGAGAACTGTTGGTTTCATCTGACAGCCCAAAGGAGGGTGGGGTGTTAGGATACCAGGAACAGTAATAAAGTGAGGGATGTTCTTCAGATGTTCTTCCTTCTTCCTTTTGCCACTGTCTCTGAATGGAACTGGTATCACAGAAGTTAAAGTTTACACAAGTTTAGTAAAAATGAAATGAATGTGACAACAGGAAGATATATTTCTCTACTGAAGTGTGGGGGGTTGACCCTGGCTGGGTGTCAGATGCCCACCAACGCCATTCTATGACTCCCCGCCCTCAGCTGGACAGGGGAGAGAAAATACAGCAAAGAGCTCCCAGGTCGAGATAAGGACAGGGAGAGATCACTTAACCAATTACCGTCATGGGCAAAACAGAATTACCGTCACGGGCAAAACAGACTCGACTTGGGGAAAATTAGCTTAATTTATTGCCAATCAACCAGAGTAGGGTAATGAGAAATAAAACCAAATCTCAAAACACCTTTCCTCCACCCCTCCCTTCTTCCTGGGCACAGCTTCACTCCCGCATTCTCTACCTACCCTCCCCCCCTGCAGCGCAGGGGGACGGGGAATGGGGGTTACGATCAGTTCATCACACGTAGTTTCTGCCGCTTCACCCTCCTCAGGGGCAGGACTCATCACACCCTTCCCCTGCTCCAGCGTGGGGTCCCTCCCACGGGAGACAGTCCTCCACCAACTTCTCCAATGTGGGGCCTTGCCATGGGCTGCAGTTCTTCACGAACTGCTCCAGCATGGGTCCCTTCCACGGTGTGCAGTCCTTCAGGAGCAAACTGCTCCAGCGTGGGTCACAAGTCCTGCCAGAAAACCTGCACCATGGGCTCTTCTCTCCACGGGTCCACAGATCCTGCCAGGAGCCTGCTCCAGCGTGGGCTTCCCACGGGGTCACAGCCTCCTTCGGGCACCCACCTGCTCCAGCGTGGGGTCCTCCATGGGCTGCAGGTGGAGATCTGCTCCACTGTGGACCTCTATGGGCTGCAGGGGGACAGCCTGCTTCACCATGGTCTTCGCCACGGGCTGCAGGGGAATCTCTGCTCCGGTGCCTGGAGCACCTCCTCCCCCTCCTTCTTCACTGACCTTGGTGTCTGCAGGGTTGTTCCTCCTACATGTTCTCACTCCTCTCTCCAGCTGGCATTTCTCTCTCTCTCCACAACTTTTTTCCCTTCTTAAATATGTTATCACAGAGGGTTTACCACTATTGCTTATTGGCTCGGCCTTGGCCAGCAGCGGGTCTGTCTTAGAGCTGGCTGGTATTGGCTCTATCAGACATAGGGGAAGCTTCTAGCAGCTTCTCATCAGAAGCCACCCCTGTAACCCCCCTCCTACCAAAATCTTGCTACACAAACCCAATACATGAAGTCAGAAGGATATGGAATAAAACAGGCATGGTATTTAAAATGTTTTCTGTTATTTCCTGTGTTCTCCAAACTGCACGTGGCCAAAAAATATCAACATTAACTTGCTTTATTTTCAGGAAGAAAAGTATTGGATTAGATTGTTGGGCTGTAGATGAAAATGGCCTTTCTTCGGCATTTGGTAGGCCACTACTTGAGAACACACAAAAAGCACAGCTGAGGCACCTTGGGTGGACCATAACCAAGTGGAGCAAAGCCCCAGGCCATGGGCTCTGTTGCTGCCCCGCCTGGACCTTGGCGAGTGCTGGTTTTGGAGGATCTCTGCCAGCTTGTACCTCTGAGGTCTGAGTGTGCACTGAACTGGGGAGGGGGGCACATTCAAATTGCAGACTGTCCTCTCTAGTGGTATTTTTGGGAAGACTAGGATACAAGAACAGTGCACACTGGAGCCACCATCATTCTTCTGGAAAAGCAAGAACATTTCTGTTCTAGGCTCCCTCTACTTTTTTGCCTTTGGGGTTTTTTTCCCAGAGAAGAGGGGAAGAGACATAAATGATGAAACAGCTCAAACAACAGCTGAAAACTACTCTATTAAAAAACCCGATGGGCTGCACTGGTCCCCTCAGGTGGGGCAGCTCCTCTGTCCTCCTTGTTTCCTGCCTCTGCTGTTGAGTCGGGGATTGCTGAGGAGCCGAGAGGTGGACTTTTGCCTGGGCCATGGCACAGGAGTGACCAATAACGTTTTGGCACAGACACCCTAGTGTATCTGTCTGACCCTTCCTCCCTGGAGCCTCTAGAGACATGGATAAAGTGTCCTGCAGAATAATTTATGTCCCTGTGCACACAGGCAGTGCTGGCCGGTAGAACAGAGCATTTCTGTCATTGGGAAAGTGGCATCAGTGCTTGATGCGGTTCAGCACACAAAATCAGATGCCCTGGAGAGCCTGCAGATCGAAAGAAAAAGGAAGCAGCTGAGGAGCTGGAAGGACTGAATGTTTTGTTTTCTTTTTTTTTAATTGGTGGTATTAACTTGCTTCTTGAAGGAATCACAACAAGGATGAGTCATTGGCAAAGGGAGGGGAATGGCACAGTGGAGAAATGCATTCCCCCCCCCCTTTGCCTGTGACAGCATGGGGCAAGCCATGGAGATTGTCAGATGGGGGGGGTGAGCGGGGTTGAAGGAGCAAAGGATGCAGGGGGCAGAGGAAGCGAAGTCAGCTGAGGTGTCTCAAGGACTCTGCCCTTCCAGCAAAGTATTGTAAGAGAGCCCAAATGATGGGGAATAATACTCACTGGTTATGGTGCTTTCAGCAGAAAGGACGTGCAACAGGGTGCTATCATTGGGAAGAACACAGGCTGCGCTACAGCTCCCAGGAGGCCCCCCTGCTGCCCCTGAGGCACAGGGTCGTACGAGCTGAGCGTGCTTGCAGGCGCAGGTGGAGAGCAGGGGGTGCAGCCTGCAGCTGGGACGTTCGCAGGTGTCTGCCGGGAGGAACACACCGCACTGGGCCCACTAGTCACCGTGTTCCCCGCACCCAGTAGCCCAGAGGTGAAAACAGAGCATGCCTTGAGGGGCAGGAGCTTGTGCGGGTTTAAAGCAGCCATCAGCCCACAGTGAGAGGCAGGGAGTGTGAGTGTGGTGGTGGCACCAGGAGAAGAAAGCACAGGGTGGTACCAGCCTGTGTTAACTATGCATGGCTGCTAGCAGTGCTGCAATGTTCATGTAGCTGAGCACATTCATGATAAGCAGCATCTTGTAAGTTTTTGCAAGTTGCTACTCTATAAGAAGGAGAACAAAACCCAACCTATTACATCAAATGTCTTCAGAATATATCAAGCACAGTGATTGTGAGCAACATGCACAATGTGACCTTGAAACTGCCACCACGTCCTCTGACTCCTGCATACTCCTGGCAGTTAGCTGCAGTGGGACCTGACGGTTAGCTGAAGTGGGACCAACATCTTAAAGATGCTGCAGATGCTCATATAACACACTGATAAGGTGCATCTCATTATCATTGAAGTGCCAACAGTAAATGCATGTGTTCCTGGTGCCAAAAGGATGCTCTGCTACATTTCTTACCACTCATTTGAATGACTGCAGTTGTTTTCTAAGATGCAAACCTGGTGTCAGGTTGTAAAAAGTCAGCTGCCTTTGGAAGACAGGGAGAGTGACAGTTTGCATTACTGTCATTATTAAAGAAGGGATACAAGCAGAATGGCAGACTGGAAGGGAAGCTAAACCCTCTCCCATTGCAGCAGTAAAAGGCCTTGGAGACAGATAAAACAAATCTTATAAAAGGTTCCTGTGAGCCTGTGCTTGTACACAACAGAAGAGAAAAACTGATACAGATCCAACCTCATGATGTAACACCACGACATCCCCAAGAAGGAGTCATCTCAAAATCTCCTGATCTATTGGTGCAAAGCTGTGTGTGAAATGCTCTATAATGCAAACTATTACTATGTTTTGTGAGATCTTCCCCTTTCAGCTGGGGAAGTCAAAGCTGAATGAATCATGAACAAAACCTGGAAATTCCCCAAGTATATGCATCATCACCGGGCCCAGTCACAAACCATCTGGATAATGCTGATGATTAACTGTCTCTGGTCAGGAAGCACTGTCTTCACGTCAGCTGCAGGTGTACCTTTGATAAGACCTTCTGGCTCTGAAACCTGGAATCTTAGGAAAGACGGAGCCGAAATATCATTTGCAGCCACTATCTCAGAGAAGAACAATTATATTTGTTTTACAGGCATGAAGGGGCAGGGAAGGATTCGGTCACTTTAGCAAACTCAAGGCGGAGAGCATGATTGCTGTCTGTAACACATAGAGGAAGGAAAAAGAAAATAGCCATTTAAGCTGGCATGAGGACAAATAGGTATCTGTGATCCATAGCTATGCCTAGACCAGGAGCTGGAAGATACCTAACTTTCTTAGCTCTCTGCTGCCAGCTACTGTGAAGATATAACGTGACACTCTGGGAAGGCCATTACAGGGTTTGCTGCCCGTAACTAGGCTGTGCTGCTCTTTGCTGCTAATTCTCTGTGGTATGTCAAAATATTACAGCATCTACATTTGAAAAAGCTGGTGATTGACAAAACGACACAGACTTTTGAGCTCCTACAAGAAAACTGGGACTTTCTGAGGTATGGCCAGGCCTTGCAACACAGAGAAGCAAGCTGGTAAGCGAAGGAGAAAGTGCTGGTTTGAAGCACTGCATGTATTTGCCTTATGAGATCATTCTCATTTTGCCTGTGTGCTGCTGAGGTCTTACCAGTAGGTGCCAGGACAGAAGCAATATTATTATCTGCTGTTCCTGGGAATCTACACTTAGAGGAACAGGAAAATGGTTAAAGTGAAAAAAGATGTCAAGCAATGACACCCCCAAAGCATGGTCAGCATATTAGTTTGCATAACATATCATGGGATAGTTGGACAAATGTCCATCCTCTTAGTCAGACTGCAGTTGCTGGGTCTTGTTCCTATGCATGTTTTGAGCAAGGAAAATAGTAGCTCAGAATCTCACCTTGACAGATAAAGGGCAGCCCGTGAATTCAAACCTGGGAAACTTGAATAAAATTGGTTTTGCTCTACAACTCTGACTGAAAATGAGGGGTAGTTTCTTGGTCTGAAAGTGTCTGAAGGTATGGGGGGTTCCAGGATTACAGTGAGGCTACAAAACCACCCTGGCAACAAACTGTGGCCATTTTAGGGGAAAGCGTTGTGATGGGACAGGTCTGAACAATTTTGTTCAGGAACCACTTGCTGACTGATGAGCAGCAAGGAAGCAGCAACAGACATTGGTGCCATGGCCACAACCGTCTTCCCCATTGCCTCCTGCTGACACACCAAGCTATAACTGTCACCGCTGTGCCCATGTGTTGCCGTTACCAGCCTGTGTGAGAAAAAGGTCCCTAAGGAACAACATCGCTATTCACCTATGCAAAGTCTCACAAGCAAAACGTCGGCTTGCCCACGAGTGTCATTGCGCACCCTTGTCATCCTTGTCTAATAACCACGTGCATGGAGCTAGTGAGGGAGACTGGCTGTGTGACAGAGCACCATACTCACTGCTAGGCTCAGAAAGCTTCAGAAGCAGTGTGTTTTCATAGGGAACTCTATTTTGCTTTCCACAGGCTGTCTGGGCAAAAATAGAATCAACTTATGGCCTCTGATTTTTTCCCACAGCTAGGAGAAGCAGCAGCAGGCTTCCTAGAGGAGCTAGCTGTTTGCATGCACAGCCTCCAAATGTCACAGCTCCTAGCATGAAACAGGGAGGTTGCTTTCCTCTCTTCCCACAGGCCTTTATTGATGTAAAAAGGAGATACATTCGGCACATTAGCCTGGAAAAGAGGAGTCCCTAACCTGGACTACACTAATGTGTGGAGTTCCTTTTTAAAAGTCTATACAGCCACAGAGTTTGATTCAAAGAATGCTGTTGACTTCGAAGACTACTGAACAGGGACCATAAAAGAAGAATTATACAAATTCTTCAGATAAAAATATCCAGTTGTCCTCTTTGAGTATTGGATGATACCTAAGTGCCTTCCCTCCTTTTTCTCTCCTCAGTCAGTTTAATGAACCCGTCAAAAATAGGTTTTTGCATTGGTGTGCAAAAAGCAAACCCAACTTTCTCAGTAACATAAGTCCAAATCCAAGTAGATGGCAAAGTTGTAGCTGTAAAAATTTAACAGAGAATATTTATAAAAGCCAAAAAAGGGGAAGGCATAACTGCAGGTCTCAGTCCTTCAGCAGAGGAACCCAAGCTGGATGCAGGTGTTGGAGTGTGAATTGCCTTCAGGCCTTGCTATGAGCAATGCTGGTTGAAGGGGAAGAGCTTGGAGTCTAGCTGACAGTGTTAGGAGATGCACGTGTCCAGGCTGAGGTGGGGAAAGTGTGCAGCTGGCTAAACCCAGCCGCAGAAACATCTCCAGTAAGCTGCAGTAACCCAGGAGCTCCCACTTTCCGCTGCAGTGGGACTCCATGCATGCAACTTACACCACCAGCAGCTGTGATGTTGCAGCATTAATGGCACAGAAAGCAAACTCTTTTCCAAAGGATGTGGTCTATACATGACACCTTCCATAGTAAAAGTAAAGGAAATACATGCTTATAGACTCTCTGTATGGAGGCAAAATACCTGTGAGCCCAAAAAGTTGTCCAGTTGTAAGAGTTAATCTAATAAAGCATATTACTTCTCCTTACCAATCTTGCCTTTTTTGTATCCTCAGACTTTTATCACAGCTAAAGCAAAAGCTCCACCAGGAATAATTAGTTGCCTTTAAGCAGCATGGGCTTATAATGGTTTAGGCTCTCTGTGAAGTTTGCTCTTCTTCTGTGCTATCAATAACACATGTCATTCGGCGCAGCTTAATTTCCTTTTTCAGTCATCCAGTCAGGAAGTAAGAAGAATAACAAGTGATGTATATGATAAATATGAGTTTCCATGTCCTTTAAGTAAGCCATGTGTAAATGTCAAATAAATGGGGAATTATTCTCTCTCCATCAATACTGAAGTCTGGAAAGGGCCAGGGTAGTGCCCTCCCCTCTTGCCCTTATTTCCCAAAACTTTTCCCCAAATTCCCTGCATATTCATTTCCTAAATGAAGCTGTGTAAGAAAATGGGACACATCTGTGAAAAATTCCAGTTTACAAATCCAAACAAAGCAAGGTTCTACTTTGCAAAACAAGATTTTTGTTCTGTTTCCCTCCCCAAATCTCCTCCATCAAAGAGAAGTTTTAAAGGTAAAAAGTGTTGAAAGAGAACTTGTTGTTGAAAATTCCTGCTAGGAAAAAATGTTAGAGGCTTTTCAAACTAAGCCACAAACAGGTAAATAACCAAAAGCGAAGGCAACATTCCAGTAATTTACAAAATGGAAGTAAAGTCTCACGAGTTGAGAGGTGGGCTACACTTTCATGGAAGGTGTATTGCAGCAATTAAAAAAAAAAAAAAAAAATCCGCTTCATCACGAACATCTGAAGACTTGTATTAATGCCATCTCTACTGCCCAGCTGATTCGAGCAGCCATCAGCCTGAGGATGGATACTTCAGCTGGGGGCCGGGGGGGCCACTGATTTTTTTTCTGCTTCTCCGGGCGAGCATTTTTGGCTCGCTCTTGCCCCCTGCTGTCAAACTGCTAGCAACGAGCCCTGCTCCGGGCTAGTCCGGTTCCACTGTGGGAGGCAAAATTGCCTGAATGCCCCCCAAAAAGCGCGATCGGCTAAAAAAGAATAAAAAAAAAAGAGCCGGCGCTAAAGGCGCCTGAGTGTCCTTAATCAGGCAAATCGGGCCCAAACCTTTAAGAGCGGGATTAACTGACGCCAAGCAGCAGGACAAAATGGATAGAGGGTGCTGCTTCCCTCTGCTTGGTTGTGGGTGACAGCTAGCTTTTTTTTTGCAAAATGCAATGTGATGTCCTTAGCAATCTGATGTCTTTATGGCAGAAATCTACCACACTTAAAAAAAATAAAAGGTTTTCGGATGTAACGTCTTGTCAGGAATGGGTGTGTGGCATTAGTATTGTGACTTCCTTTCAAGGGGAAGATGTGTACCTTTGCAAATACCTTGTAAAGGGAGTAATTAGGCTCACCTCATCTGTCAAAAAAAAAAAAAATCAAAGTTGGGGAAAGTAAACCAAAAATCTGCTGACATCTTCATTTCGTGCTTGTTATACATGGAAACATATTTATACACTGGATAACAGGTATTCAGAACCCAATTCACTGCTTCACCTACCTTTGCCTTTGCTAACAGGACTGGCTTTTATTGTTTGTGTTTGCCCACTTTCTGCAAGCACCCTTCAGGTGGTACTTACAAGGACACCAGGAGCTCCACACAGGGACCAGCACTGTTGCTGTTGTGAGGCACAACGTCAAAGCCCAATTGTCCCAGGCGTTTTCTTGGAATCTAACAGGGGACAAACTATTAGACAGCTTCGCTTTTCTAGCTGAATTTGATTTTTCTTTAAAAGTGCTGTGTCTAGCTGACGTATTTTTCCTTATGAGGTTCTCGAAAAGCAAAACTTTTAGTTTCTCCAGATTGCTCACCAGATTGCTCAGTGCTCTTGCAAGCCTTGCATTTCTGCCTGACCCTGACAGGAAAACTTTTGCCCCACACTTCCACAAAAAAGCATCTGATCTTTAAGAGCTTAAGCTCCTTGTCTCTTTTCCACTCAGCTTTCTAGCCATCATCAAGTTGTTTATAACTTACTCACCCTGAATTTTAAAGGCATTTCATCCTCCTCAGATGCTTTGGGCTGCCCTGTTAAACTGCCCTGTCCTTGCAAACTTTGCCTCTTTTACATCAAGCCCCAGTGCTTTGTATAGCCTCGCCTTGCTAAGGGGGCATCCCTTGGCACAAGCTTGCCCACTTGCTACAGCCATCTCCTCAGTGGCCCAGGCAGGGACGTGTGCCGTTGGTTCACAGGGGATATATCACTTTCTTTCCAAAGCAAAGCTGAATTTACCCACTTCTCACCTTACACCAGACAGTTCTTTCCCCCTACGCCCTGCCTCTGTGGGCAAGGGACTTCCTGAGACCCCCTGGAAATGAGGAGGAGGAATGGCCATGGGGTGCAGGCAGTTGAGCCCACCACCCCTCCTGCCTGCTGGGACTCCTAACCCAAAATGAACTAAACCCGCCCCTCCACCCCCCCACCACTGCCCCCAGCTTGCAGAAAGAGGTTTTGCTGGAAGTGGGGGGGGCCCAGCGGGCACCTGGGATAATTGCGGGGGTTGGAGCTGGTTTGGTGACCTGGTTGGAAAATTAATAAATGTCAAAGTTAGGAAGCGTGGGGTGAACCAGAAACGAAATGGGAGGCCGTTACCTGAGGGGCCGAAGGTGATGAACAGCCGTGAGACGATTCGTGCGCGGCCCAGATGGTGTGTGGGGTATGGGGGATGCTGGTGTGGCAGCAGCCCTGAGCTTGGGGTGACAGTGCTTTGCTGGCTCAGCCACACATTCCTGTGCAATTCACCTAATTACCCTGTTTTAATTTTTCCCTGCCTATAAAATGAGATTGCTACTGTATGGAAAGACTAGATTGGAAAAAAGTGAAAGAGAAGATAGGCGGACTTATCTGCTGCCTGGAATAGGGCAAACGTGGGAGAAAATAACCTTAGAGAAGTATGAGGGAGGGTTACCTGCCTCATCGGGAGCTGAAAGGGGGCAGTGGCACAGCGGGCAGGTACTCTCCCTGGCACCTGTGCAATTGCCATTTGATTTTTAAAGGTGCAGGGTTTTTTTAAAGGACATGGGGAGGAGAGGGAAGGGGAGAGCTTTAGACTCCAGCGAAATAGCACTCAAACTTTAGCTGTTTAGGAAAGAATGAATTTAGGGTAAAAACAAACAAAACGTTTGTTGACAGACTTGTAATGCAGCTTTACTGTAAGGCTGAAGAAAAGTTGTTCTGAAGCACTCTGGCTTTATGCTTATTTTCTATAACTACAGATGTTTTACAGACTCTCTGGCCACTTCACAATTGATCTGTGTGGACACTGAAAGCTGAACACATTAAGCATTAAAAAGAGTTAGAGTTCAAATCTGGCTTAGAGTCCACAGTCTGAGCTTTCAGAAAATGAGTGTGTAAGTGCCAAGAGGGTGAATACAAAATTGTGCTGAATCACCTCTGAGCAAGCTGATCTCGTCATGTTTCCCTGAAGCTGAGTCCCTAATGCTGGATGCACGGCATACCATGTGGCCTGGATACACACCATATCACTCCTGGGATCCTCATGTTGTGTGGTTAACTTTGGGTGTCTGATGGCTTTGACTGTACGGCAAAATGCATGAAGTGCAGAGAAGATCAAAGGAAGGGAGGGACAAGCGTGTACATGGAGCAGGGGGGCAGCTACCCAGTGCGATTGGCTTCACAGGGCGATGCATGGCAGGACTCGATGGCCAGAAAATTAACATTACATGCACAAGAAAGGAAAATGACAGCAATAGAAATGTTGGTGTCAGAAAATGAAAAGATATCTGCAATGCCACTTCCACTAATGGTATCTCTTCATTGATATGATCCCCAAATGCCAGTAAAAGAGGTTGTTCCACTGGAGAATGCAGTTAAGATCAGAGGGACCCTATTAAAGGGGAGATCTAATGGGAAAAATGCAGCACCAGTCCTTCAGCACACCATTAAATGTGGCAAACGCTGAAGGAAGAAAAGCCACAAATGCAATATCTATTAAAAAAAAGGGGGGGGGGGGGAGAAGGACTCGGGCACAGAATTTGCAGAAAGCAGAGACGTAACCAAATCAGCTGAGAAGAAGCACTAAGAATGAGACTTGGTTGCTCTGGAAACTAAGATAAATTGGAAACATGGTCCCAGGAACCCAAATGATGCTGAAGCTACCAGAAATGAATGGATGAGCAAAGGCAGCATCTCAGATGCATCAGATGCTTTCCTGTCAAAAGCATAACCACCAAACCTGGGATGAAAGCAGAGAAAGCAGGACACACCAGCTCAGCCTCCTCACAGGCTCAGGAGTAAGCGTGCATCGGAAAGCACAGGTGCGGAGTGTGATGGTTGCATGGGACCAGTAGCTAATGGGCAGGGTTGAAAAGTGAAATGCAAATCTCTCTTTGGTATTTGCAGATTTCCCTGGATAAATAAAAGCTCTGTGTGGAAAACCAATGTTGTTGAGGTATAGTCATTAGTTTTTCTTGATTTATTTTTCCTACCTCAGTGTAATAAATATTCTCCTGGATTTAAATGACAATCTTTTTCATCTTGCATCCTGTTTCCGATGCTGGTCAACACCAGCTAAAAGTGAGAGTAATGCCTGAGAAGATAATGGTGAGAGGATATTACTTCTAATGCTAAGAAATGGAACCTGGCTACAGAATTTATAATCAGCCCATGTGAAAAAATGTGCTGCAGCATCAGAAGCTGGCATCAGCAAATGATTGCAGAGTCTGTTCTGGATCTTCAGATGCACAGACGGAGACAGAGTAGCTGGTCTTCCTTCCCTCCTTCCTTAAATTGCTTATTTCCACTGAGGAAGCTGAGTCAGCCTGTCCACAAAGTGACAGAGCCTGATCACATCAAACCACTGTTAGCAAAGACAGACTAAAATAGGTAACTGGGAAAACCTTAGCCCAAAACCAAAAAGCTTTTTTAGAAGATTGATGGGCTGTATGCATAATCCTTCATGTAAAGAACCAGCTTAGCTTCCAACATCCCTGTCACCTAAACAAACAAACAAAAGTATTCCTCCTCCCAAATATTGATTCTTCTCATGATTACTGAATGAGATCTTGGCAGACATGAGCAAAACAGAAACCAGTCGTTCAGGTCCGGCAGTGAATATCCTGTTTAAAAGAAGCACTTGTGTGTGAACTGCCCAATACCTTATGAAGAGCAACCATTTGGGAAAACAACTAGCTGGTGAGAGATGCTACCGTGCTTTCTGGGAGCTGCTACATGTGCCCTGAAGGAATCCTTGTCATTTCCTAATGATGTTATTTCCTTGAGCAGAAAAGAAGAAAATGTTTCTTGTGCCAGAGCTGGAACTTGTATTTGTCAGCGTAAATGCTGCTGCGTGTTTTGTTTCTGTTCTTAAGCTGCGGGCTGTGCTGCTTTGTCCCTGGCAGGCAGCTGTGGTGGGCTTGGCCTGAAAGCTGCATCCGTAAGGTGCATTAACTCGGGGTCTCTTACAGGAGTGGATCGAACCTTTGTGCCTGGTTCCAAGTGTTAGGTTAAACAGGCCATGACATGAATGTCTGAAGGACCTGGTAAGGTAGGTGTGGGCTCGGTGGATCATACATCACTGCGGGAGCACTCCCTGTAATGGCCAAAATGTCCAGTGGAGTTTTGAGCTTGTTCATCCCTGGGAGGTCCAGTGCCACGGTGGTGGGATGCCAGATTTTCACGAGGTGGGTACAAGGGCCCTTTCTGTGGGTACATCTGTAAGTTTGTAAGTTCTCTCTCCCCACAAATCAATACATCTTTATAAGCAGGCAAAGTAGGTAGGTAATTTTTCTTTTAAAAAATAAACAAATGAATAATTAACCCAAATAAAAGAAAAGAATGAGACCAACATCTTGTAAACTTATAGTTCCCTTTTTCCTGGCTGTTCCTCTCCCATCCCACCCTTCCAGAAAACACTCTTGCCTCAGATTACACACCTGCTAGTTCATGGTGCTATGTCTTTGGAGAGGAGAAGGGGGAAGAAGAAACTTAGGAGAGGGACTGAAGAGTGCTCTTGATTTTGGAAACCAGTTCCCACTCGGCTGTGACACAAGTAAATAGCTGTAACACACGCTACCTCTGTGGCCTTGGTTTGACAGTGGTACTGCTAATTCATACAACGTACTTCATTTGTATGATTCGTACAAGGTACGTTATATTCTTCCTTGCTTTTTAGTAGGAAAACTTTTCCTCTTTCATAGCTTGGCATAAAAACTCTTCAACTTTTCACCTGGAGGTGCAAAGCAGAAAGAGACCATTTCATAATCCTTGCAGCCAAAGAAACAAAAATCCAGCCTCAGCTTTTCAGTACATCTTGTCTGTTCACTCAGAATATCTGTTTCTAGGTTGCAAATCACCCCTTTTAAAATATGCAATAGACAGCAGGGAAACAGTCTGCAGCCATGGCCTCTCCAGGGCAGGGAACTGTGAGTGAACAGTTGTTTATTCTTTTATTTTATGCTCGCTTTTCATTAAGCTGAACAATACTTTTCCTTTTATTGGGATAACTTATATGTTACATGTACTTTCTTGCAAATATTTACATCTCTAGGTGTAAAATGTCAAGTTGAAACTTGTGTGTTCTCATAATTTCTGGAAGAAATCCTTTACTGAATGTTTTGATAAAGGACATATTTCTCTTACTGGAGATGGGACCAGTAAAGAGCAACCCCTGCTACTTTCTTCCTCTTCAATACCTTCAAGACAAAGTCTTTTGTCCTATCTTTATTAGCTAAAGCCTCTCCTTTTCTGAGGAATCATTAAACCAGCTGAAGCCATTAAGTCAGTTCTGCACACAGACGAGACTTTTGTGGTGGCATCAAGGTTTGCAGAGGCCCAGTGGGTTTATCTTGATACACAAAAGCCATTGGTATCGGCAAGCAATTTTCTTTATAACCTACAACAGCTTTCCTGTACTAGTGTGAGAAGTCGGTGTCACGTGGCTGATAGACTTACTGAAGGTTACGGTGGTCTGCTAAGGCTATGTTATCCTCCCACGTTGTTTGAAATGACACTTTTGCCCTCCTTCCCTGCAAAAGGGAGAGCTATTGTTCAATAAATGGGAAGCTGGATCTCTTGAGGGAAGATACATCTCCCATCTCTTGTTTAGCGTTAGGCCTGCCAAGCAGGCCTAGGTGCTGAAGGAAGGGAAGCACACACAGATTCTGCTTCATTGCTGGATTTGAAGACGGGCATGCAGGAGTACAGAAGATAAACCTATAAATAGGACTTGCAATCAGAGGGGAAAAAAATAATCAAGATCTTTCATTCTTCTTTAAGATGCCATTGTGTGCATTCAGAAGGGACCAACCATGTATTTTTAATGATGTGGAAGACCATCAGATGGTAACATTATAGCAGAATTAGGCTGGCTCTGTCATTAGTGATGTGTAAGGTAAAAAAAGAGTCTTAATTGCTTTTCAAACCAAAAGCACCATCTGTAAGCAGTTTTGTATTTCACAGAGAGGAGATGGTGGTGTGCAACAAGTCGAATGAGCTGGACATCTCAGTTTGACAGGTAGAGTGGCCACTTAAACTAAAGGAAGAGAGGAAATCCCTAGACTTGGTAACCCAGAGGTAGTGCTCCCATGTGGCCCATTTTTGAAGCAGCAGAGAGGACCTCAAGTGCAGAACAGTGACTGCAATCATGTGGCTTCTTCCCATCCCCAGCTAGTCCTGTGTGTCACTATATTGTTTGCTTCTAATCTCACACTTCTTCTCTGTTTAAGGATCCCTTTCCCCACTTTATTACTTCTGCTCTCAAATTACATTCCCTAATCTCTAGTTCCCTCAAACACACTACTTTACCTGAAAGCATTCAAGGAAAAGGGAAGCAAGAAACCTAAATTCTTTTACGATATATTTTACTGTATCTTTAGCTACATTTTACCCATCCTAGCAAGCACCCCTGATCAGCATCACTCCTTTTATCACAGTTACCTGGGGCAAGCCAGTCTGGCTTCTGGCTTGTTTGAATGGTGTGACTGCAGGGTTAACTCATTTCCCAATCAAGCGTGATATACCAGACTCTCCCCTTGAACCTCTTCCTTGATAAATCAGACTGTTAAAATAAAATAAGCAAGTCTGTTTAAAAGGTCAGCATGTGAGTCTGGGGCTGTCAGGCAGCTGGGATGACATGGGACTCGCTCCCTCCCTCTCAAGTGGCAGCTATGAAGACAGTGGTGGAAGAAGATGCATGGGTTCAACTGTGCAGGAAGAGTCCAAGCTTTATGGGAGGAAGCCCAAGAGAAACTGCGATGTTTCGCTCTCTTGACAGTTGTGTGACCCAGGCTCCAGAAATGGCTTTTGCATTTATTCAGTACTTGTGTAAACTATAGAGACTGTTTTGAGAGCAAAACTAAGCAAGCGGTCCTCTCCCTGCTCATCTGAATATCCTAGCTGCTAGGTTGGAAAGTCACATTTCCTTTTGTCCTGCTTTTTTCTGTCTCCGCTCAGGATACTCTGGGGTACAGACAGAATCCTATTTAACATCACAGTGAAGCAACAAGCTATTTCACATCATTTTTGCATCAGCACAATAACCAGAAAAAGACTACTGTGAGTTCTAAAGAACCTTGAAAGCATGTTTCTTTTTTTTAAAGGTATCTCAGCATCTGATGATGCAGATCATCAGATTTGCACTCCACTTAGCTACACTTTTTTCATATTTTGATTGTTTCTCCTGCAGTATGTACCATGCAATATGGGGAAAAAGGGTGCAGTGGAAAAGCCAAGGGCTGGGTGCATGTTGCATTTGAAAGGCTTTAAACCGTATTGTCTGTATGTGCACTGTGATGTCTAGCTCTGTAGGGACCAGTGTAATGGCTATGTTTGTGTTAATACCTGTAGATAATGGGTCTGGCCTTGAAGACACATTCTTCAAGGCTCCATAGAGGCTGTTGCACAGCTGGGTCAGAGTTTCAGGCCACCTGAGTGCCTAATGGGCCGTTTGCATAGCTCCTATGGATCTCTTTGGATTTATGTACATGAATGATTTTGAATGCATGCAGCAACAAGGGTGCACAGCAAGAAATGAGGTAAAGTAAGAGAAAAGGAGACAGGTGTGTCTGACGTGGTGTCATGGCTTGCAATTCATTAAAGCAGAATGGCTGAGAGAAAAAAATGTCCCCCCAAAGCCTAGTACTTGATGAGTTTGCCCCGCTAGTGAGCCTACCCAGTGTGCTGTTTTCATCCACAGAGATTTGCTGTCATTTATACCAGTATGAAGCAGCTGATTTCTTAAATTTCTCATCCTCAAAGACTGCCAACTGCATTGACAAATTGTCCTGGCAGCTGGAAAAAAGGTTTCCTAAAAGCAGGAGAATGTTTTCTTCTCAATATCCTCATTTTAAGGGGTCTGTCACAAGGACCAACTTCTACCACCCTCCAGTGCTATTTCCTAGCTGCTAACTGCCATCAAGGCATGGGCTGGCAGGGGAGAGACGAGGAGGTGAAGACCAAAGACAAGGGCAGCTGTGTCTCCCCAAGGCCCCTCAGAGCACAAGGACACATGCAGCTGCCTCCTCACCAACACTGCTCGCCTCCACCCTGCTGAAGCTGCTTTGGGGTCTTCATGTCCTGCCTTACACTACTGTGTGGTGGAAAGGATGGCGATGAGTCTCAGATGGGTATACATTGCGATGGTAGACTGGGACAGAGGGGATGAATTCATCTCTACACACAGGAAAGTTGTTTTATTTTTCCCCTTCTCATCCCAGTTTTCCCTTCCTTCCCGTGTCCTGCCATGAGCCTGCAATGCTGAACTGGCAACATCTCCTGCCTTCCCCCTGTGGTGAATCACCATCTCTCAAGCACAACAACAGATGCTGACTCCTCTGTCTGACTGTTTAGGGAAGATGCTGTGCTTAGAGATGGAAAGCTCATCTCCACCTGGAGAGATGTGAAAGCCCTTCTGAAGAGATGATGAAGAGCAATGCCTGGGATCTGTGGCTCAGTGCCGTAGGGCTCTGTCACAACTAAGTCAGTTACCTTCAAAAGCACATTGTAAAAAAACCCACAAATTGAGCATCCGTTCGAGCTGATGAATCGGCTTGGCACTTGGATCACAATGTGGTTATTTCCGTGGGGCTTCGGTCCTCTTCTCTTTTTGTACTGAATTTGCAACCAGTCCCACTGATGCGGTAGGGTGAAGTGGTGAGTGATGGAAATAAAACTGGTCCTTCCTGCAAGTGTCTTGTGCCAGCTTGGGATGGGGGGGTTGGGGCCATCGTGATTACAGGGAGTCAGAGTCTTACAATTTTAACATCCCTTATGGATGCCTGTATTTGCTTGCTCTGATCTGGTGCAGCACATCAGAAGCCAGTTTATCCAAACAGCTGAACTCTGTGGCCATGACTCACACCTGAGGTGAATACAGGACAGGCATGTAAAATATCTGCATACATCTTTGAAAATTCATGCAACTGTCTTTTAAAGCATTTACAGGAGCTGACTATCTCAAAGTGTATTTGTAATTGGTTTTTTTGGTACAGATTCTTCTTAACCTCAGTGCCCTGAACACACAGCACCACAAGTGGTTTCTGGGACTGTTGTTTCTTCCTGATGGTCCCCAGGGTAGGTGAAAGGTGTGTGTTATTTTTCCCCAAGCTAGTGGTAGACATTAGAAAATTGAATTTAACATTCCAATGTGCCAGGCATAAATATGTCTTGCATATCTCACAGCAAACCTAAATGAAAGGAAGTTTTGAGAAGGCAGATAGCCATTTTTCAATTATATGTGACAAATGTGCCATTTCCGATAGACTTGTCAGTAAAAAGCAAGAGCTGGAAATGCCAAGTGAAGCAGGATCAACATTCCTAATACTTCATGGGATCACTAATAGCTTCTGCATCTTCCGAGATGATCAGCCTTGATTGTTCCTCTGGATGCATTCCTCCAAATTTCATCCCACTAATTGCAATATTTCAGAGCTGATGCGTGTGAATGATAACAAGGATTGTAAGCGTGGGGACTTTGAAAAGAATGTCCCACTACCTTAATGTCATCAGATTGTTTGTGGCAAAGCAGTTTACAAAGTACACAAGCTACAAATCAAAGGAATGTGATGTACTCTTATTTTATTCAGGCAACTTAGCATGGAAAAGATGAAATTATGTGTGTGAACTTTATTATTCAAGGTGATGAGTTAATGTGTGGGTGATGGTGAATCTTCTAGAGATAATTTTTTGCACCTGTGAAAGCAAAATATTGAAAGATACAGGTTTTCAGGGGCCTAAGAATCATATTCCTCCTTCAAAAATTTACAGGCAGCTGGACCTGAAATAAAAGCAGAGGTTGTCTGTTGCAGACATGCCTTAGAATGCTGCATACACAGATTTTTTTCTTCCTGTATTTAACTTTCCCTTCAGTGATTTAACATTGCAAATAAAACCAGTTAAATATCTTCCACAAGCACAGGCAGTGTTTTCGTGTAAAAGAATCAGCATTACAACAAAGTGATCTCTCCAAAGAATTAAACAGCAAGAATACTCAGTTAAAGTTTTAAGAGATTCTTCTGTTTGCATGTGCTTCATTTAAGGCAGCTGGGAAGAGTGTCAAACTCAGTACCTGGGACTTGAGACATAAAAAGGGATTAGGCATGTTTTAAACTTGTTCTCAAATTATGCTGGCTAACTTGTATTTTATTCTCATTGGGAAGGGATGGAGTTTCTCAAATCACAGTTGTTCTTTACTTAGCAGCACAATTACTAAAATATAGAAATGATAAGAACAATAAAGCATGAAATTTTATTTCTGCCTCAGTTTTCTCACCACCTTGGAGCAGTCTTTGTGCTGAAGGTTCATGATTATGAGGGAGTCCAGCAACCTTCTGGGGTGACCAGTGTCTGTTCCTGAGCTCTGTAGGCCTCTCAGCCCAGCTGTGGCTGGGCTTGAGGTTGGCCAGTAGCATCTCTGTTGCTCTGGCATGGAGAAGTCCAAGAGTATCCTTGCTAGTGTCTTCTTCTTCTCTCCCACCACATGTTTCCTGGTTCTTTGTGTGAAGCTACATATCGCCATCCCAACATCTTTGTTTCTTGCCAGCTCTGTAATCTGTAGACAGACAAGAGAAAAAGATTTGTGCCAGAACTGTGCTATTGGAATACAGTTACAAAGATGAATGGTGGTGCATCTGGGAGAGACAGGGCACAATTTTTTAGCATCTACATTAAAAAAATATGGCTATTTCCTAATTTACCAGCCACAATCTTTGCATTGTACTTACACAGATTTGCAAAGACTCCCAGCAAATTCCTTCTGGTGAAAGTTCCTACTCCAAACATGTTTAACATGAGCTGTCTTTACACCATCTAAGGTGTTAGGAGGAATACTTTAGTATATACAGTGTATGTTTTGATGGCTTCATTAAAAAAAAAAAAAAAGGCCTGCACACTATCTTTAAGGTTTTGCACAACAAAAACCTTACCTCTGAGGAGTGCCTTTGCATATGGATCTCATACGGATGTCACACGAATGTCAAGTTTCACAACTTTTTGTAGAACTTTTCCTTGTAGAAAGGAAGCAGAGAAGTGAGAAAGCCCTGTGGCAAGCTAGGGAGTGAAGGATGAGCTTGGGGTCCAGGAGTCCTGGCAGTCAGTTGTCTGCAGTAACCACTAGACGATATGCTGATAGTATGGAAAACGAATATTGTAAGAGCAACTTTCCCAGTGTCATTTTGCCCCTGGAGGTACATCACTGTAGGCTGCACTGACTGAAAACCGTAGCAAAACTCCTGTTGCAGACAGGTCTTTGCAGGGGGACCCTACGTCTTGTGAAGACGTGGCCTGCTGGCAAACATACCCAGCACTCCCCTGTGAACCCACCAGTCTCCCAGCCAGCCTAACCTGCCCCTCGTGATCACTAGCTTACTGAATTTTGTTAGGACCTCGCCCTGGTGTATCATGTGGCTTGATTAGCTAGCGCAACAACATGGCCCTGAAAAATCATTAGGTTAACTTAAAGAAGAGCGATTTTTCCCAGCGATAAAGTTAATCTTCACGGTCTTCATGAAAATAAAGCCATGACTAAAACAAGCATTTCTCCATGTCAGCTTTATTTATGGTATGCTGCAATTACTTCATATTCCTCCTTGGTATCTGAACAACAGCTAGAATCACTGGCTCTCCTCAACTTACTCCCACAGAAAATGTCAGCAGGATCTAATTATCTGAATGAAATGCACTTTCACTGATGCCTGCTTTCTTATCTGCACAATAGGTGAGCTCGGCATTCTTCTTATTATAGTTATGAGTTTGCACATTTCATTCTCTTCCTGGAAAAGGTGTTCAGATGTACGTACCCCATGTATGACTAAGCTGAAGCAAATCAAGTCTTGGGTGAAAAGGCTGAGAAATGGTGTGGCACTGGGTGAAGGATTTCTTGCAATTCCTCAACTGGTTTTAAGGATTTCTCCTTCCTCTGAAATGCAACGGGTTCTGGTTCTGCGAATCTTTTGACCAGGCACCCAGCGTCCCTATGAGCTGCAGTTTGTCTTATGCATTTCTGCAGGGAATGGCTTGTGTTTTTCATCTGAAAGAAATGTGCTGGTGTGACTGTGCTGCAAAGACATGTGGGACGCACAGTGAGACAAGCCCAAGAAGCACACAGTTCATTCTCCTACCCTTGGGCAGGGTCAGCTCTCTACTGGAAAGGTCCAGAAGATATGTGGTAACTTTTAAATGTCCTCTGCTAATGCCAGTGCTGAGCAAAGAGTCTGATCAGCGACTGCAGGAAAGCTATCTACGAAGAGTTTGAAGAAGTTACTGAGGCAAAGGCAACAAGAGAACCAAAGAGTATACAGGAAAGAAAATGTCAGAAGAGTGGTAATGGAGTGTTGGTAGGGTGCCTTCATGCCTAAAACAACTGTAACAACTGGATTAAACAGGCACGTTCTTCTAGGCAGCAGGATGGCCTGAGATGAGCTCTGCTTGTCCTTCTGCCTGTCCTGCTGATGCTTACGGCATTTTTAGGCCTCTGGCCTGCACTGCACTCAGAGATTTCAAACTGGGGACGGACAAAAAATGTGATTGTTCTTTATAACTCCAACCAGAGAGCCTCCCTGCTCCGACATGCTGCTGCCGCCCCCCCCCC